>OX375884.1:31934229-31991787 GCA_947359465.1 Metellina segmentata
AAGTCCGCAGACCAGAAATGGATTTGCGAATAGGTTTATCAGGACCGCAGATTAGATGCAGTCCTCTGAATAAGTTTATCCGCCACGCAGACCAGAATCAACCCATAGAGTAGGTTTACTATGCGTGCAGACCAAATTCGGCCCTCTGAATAGGTTACCCGGCCCGGTAGACTAGAATCGACCTTCGGAACAGGTTTATCAAGCGTGCAGACCAAATACGGCTATCTGAATAGGTTTACCCAACCTGCAGACCAGATAGGACCCTCCGAATAGGTTTATCAGGACAGCAGATCAGATCCCCTTTTGTTTCAACTGCTATTAGAAATTCTAAAAATGCAAATAAAACCAATAAACCGAACCAACTAAACGCAATAACAACTTTAGATCGTATATCGTTTACAAAACTTCAATGTGATATAATACGAAAATTTTCACTTCAGGATATCGTCGTTTTATTACCAGAACTCGTAAGTTTTGAAATAAAAAAATTCAGGGGCGCTATAAAATATATATAGGTATCAAACTACACTCCAGTTGTGTCATGCAAGGTTTAAAAATTCTGATTAAGGACTTCATGAGTGATGTAGACTTAGATGAATAAATTAAGCTGTAAGCTGTATATTCTCAGAAAAGATACAAAGAAATAAGGTAAATTAACATTGTATGTTAGACCTTCCAGTTCCCTTTAATTTAAAAAATAAGAATCTAGAAACACTTCTGTTTTTACTAGCGCCATCACATTTAACTAATTTTCAAAACGACCATCCAAGAAAATGTCTGTTGTATACAAAAAATTAACACCATCTTAAATACTTAGTAAAAAATTAATAAACCTTTGCTGTGAACTGTATATTCTCAGAAAAGATACACAGAAATTAGGTAAATAACCATTGTCTATTAGACCGTCCAACTCCCTTTAATTTAAAAAATAAGAATCTAGAAACGCTTCTGTTTTTACTAGCGCCATCAAATTTAATGAATTTTCATCCCACACACACAACGCGAAAAGGAGATTAAAAAATCGCATTTTACGTAGTCTGGAATTGTCTTAGGGTATGCATTCCTATGGGAATGCTTCATTCTTATCTCATTCAGAGCATCGTATTCTCTAAGATAAAAAACCTTTTCTTTCAAAAACGTAATTATAAATTGATTAAAAAGAAAGCTGTGAGTGTTTTCTTGATTTCTGACTGTTAAAACAGTTAACGGAGTTAGATAAAATTATTCCAAATAAACCTTATTAAAGATGGAAATGTTTATCAGCATTTGACGTAGTTTACAAGAAGGTTACGTCCGTTTTTTTTTTTTTTTTAATTTTGCATTATCAGATAATGGCTTGTTAATATTTCCTCCGAAATCTAGACCCATGATATATTAGATAAAAAAGCTTAATAAGATCAATTTAATTTCCAAGATTACTAGAAAAAGTGAAATGAAGTTATTATATTATGAGTGGCTTACGTTTATAATTTCAAATGTAATTTAGTATTTGGTGTTTCTTCGACTTGTTTTGTTTCGTGCATTTTGATTGATACTGATAAAAGAAATGAAGCGACGTTTATTTAAGGGATATTCTTCAATAAATTTTATGTAAGATGAATACATTTAACCATGAACATCTGTGAAAAATTAACTAGTTTATTGTTTTGCATTTGCACAAACCTTGCAATTTGCTTGGTACAGATAAATAAATTTAGCTATGAACATCTACGGGAAATACATTTAATCTGTTCAATGTTTTGCATTAACGCAAAACTTAAGATTCGATTGGCAAAAATAAATAAATTTAGCTAGGGACATCTATGGAGATACAATTAATCTTGGCGTTTACACGTACCTTAAGGTGTTGTTGGTAAAGATAAATTAATTTAATTATGAACATCTATTAAAATATATATAATTAAGCGGTCCAATGCTCTGCGTTTACACGAATATTAAAGTTTGGATGGAAAAGATGAATTTTAACTATGAATACCCGTGAAAAATAGAGTTAATATATGTCCAATGCTTTGCATTTATATGAACCTTAAGATTTGGTTAGTAGTTGGTTGTTGAATCTGTACAGTCCGGTCCCGAGCACTCTTGAGACATAGGCAACTTGTGTACGACCCCTTGGAGGGGTGTCGCGAAGAACCCAAAGGGATGTTTTGGAAGAAGGAAGCAGAGTGGACAGAATAGGGGGAGGCCTTGCGTAGGCGTTTTGCTCGTACACAATAGCTCTTCTGTAAACTAATAATTTAAGGTTCAACTATCCAATTATCTTGAAACTTGTCTGTAACATTTATAACTAACTTGTAAATAAACCTTAATTTTAACGTAATTGCTCCGTTCCTGTTTTAATTGAGCTAATATTCAATGATTCCTTCAACATTCTACAAAATGGCCAGGGCGTGTTCATCCGAGCACTTTTGAAGAAGGTAAGGAAGTTTCGAACTTGCAACCCTCTGGTTTCTAATCCGCGACTCTACCAACTGGTCTACCGTGACTCCGAACTTTAAGACACGTACACAAATTAAAACATTTGCGTAATTTAAAAAAAATGTTAAGTTATCAGCATCAAGAGGTTTTAGTCAGGTTATTCACGAAAAATGCGGATTTGATGTCCCAGAATTTAAATTATTGTCCTTTATTTCAAATTTTAACAATTGCGTCTGAAGTTAAAAGGAATTTAGAAATTGAAAAAAAAAATTATAATTAAATAAAGACTGAATTATAATAACTATATATTGAAACAACTAAATAATGTCAATTCAATATATATTTTCCCTCTACATTTTAAACACAAAGTATTGAAATTCCCTATATAACAGATGCTATGGGAGTTGAGCGCATTTCATAAGGTAGTTAGTTGAATTAACATCACATTTAAGCAACACGACGGGCTTTTGACAATGTTCCGTGATCAATTCCGAAGAAAAAGATCCGAGGACATCTCGGAATTTTGAATCCGGGCGTTTCATGACGAGCAATTCATACATATAACCCTCCTCAGACCTATTATAATGGATAAGTATTTTTAATCAAATTTTATATATATATTTATATATATATATATATATATATATATATATATATATATATATAGAGAGAGAGAGAGAGAGAGAAAATAGAGAGATATAAATAAATAAATATATATATATATAAATATATATAAATATATATATATATATATATATATATATATATATATATATTCTTATTTTTATTGGCTCAATTCAGACAAGCGAAACTTGCGAAGAAATACAAATTAATTTTAAAACCGTGCAATTTGCATGATAGAGCTACAGATACATTTAAATGAAATCCTAAAAGGACCGTACGATTTTATCAACCTCACGGAAATAAGTTTTAACTCAAATAAAACAAAATGATCAAAGTGTTGACATGGTTTTGAGAATAAAAATTAGGATACGCTATAATTCGGTATTATTAAGGGGAGCTGGATGACGAAATTTTCAAGCGCATTGATTTTGAGACTTTAGAGATTTGGATAGTCTATTTTGCGTCCTTCAAAGGGGGGGGGGCTATGATATTTCATTTCTTCAACTCTATTAAAAGTTTTAAAATTTTAATAAGTTAAGATAAAGTTTAAATGATCTCAAATTTCGAACACCTATTAAAATATTAAAAGAACATAGTAAAATTAAGGAGAAACTTAAAATAAGTTCAAATTTTAACTTTAAACTGGATTTTCTCGTAAAGAACCTTTCCTATCTTTGAGATACCTTTCTTTTTAGAAATACTTGAAAGGGCAAGTAAAACTCCCCACACATTCTCTAGAAGCACTTAAGTGACTGTTTGGTTAAAATGTAGTAATTTTTTTTAACAAATCTTTAAGAACAATCAAAATTTTGTAACTTTCTAATTTATCCTTTAAAAATATACGTGTAATATAATACTAAATCTTCACTTCAGTATGTACAGGTAAATTTCTATTGAGTATACAAAAACAGTTCAAACTTTATTTTCAGTATATTTTGAGAAAAAGAATATGGAAATTACTATGTAATATAATACTAAATCTTATTTCCGTATGTGAGTAAATGTCTATTGAGTGTACGAAAACATTTCAAACGATATATTAAGTATCTTCTGAGAAAAGGTGTATAGAAATTCGGTAAATCAACTATCAACTATTATTGGGCGTTTTTCCTATTCCCATTAGCAGGTTTTAAAATGAAAAATCTACTACCAGAAGTTGAACTTTATAAACTACTTAATATCATGTCAAGACAAAAATTTCAATGCCGATTAAGTTCCAAATGTTGGTTTAAAAATATAGAATAAATCATACCTCCTTTCTTTCCGGTGACGTAGACAACTTCCGCCAATAAGAAGGTGGCTAAGAGAGCACTGATTCTAAACGAGTGCATCCTTACTCTGAAAGAAAAAAGTCGATAAGATTACAACGAAGATTTAAAAGCATCTATGCCTACAAATCATAAGCATAGTTGTATATAAAACAGTAAACAATGTCTTATCCATACAAATGTCACACATAAAACAGTGAAGAATGCCTAGGCCTACAAATTGTAAGAGTATTTCACACCTAAAACAGTAAGGAATGCCTATGCCTACAAATTGTAAGAGTATTTCACACCTAAAACAGTGAATAATGTCTATGCCTACGAATTGTAAGAGTATTTCACACCTAAAACAGTGAATAATGCTTAAGCCTAAAATTGTAAGAGTATTTCACACCTAAAGTAGTGAATAATATTTAAGCCTAGAAATTGTAAAAGCATGTTTAAACAATAAAGGCAAAGCTAAAATTAATGTGTGAATTAATCTTACTTTATTTTGAATACTATAAAGTTAGAGAAAATACATTAAAATTATTAGATATAGAAACGATTTTACTCAAATTTTTCATCAAATAGACAGTAAAGACTATATATTGTAAGTACACAATTCAATTAGATTATTTATTAAAAGTACGAATGTTATAAATAGACACTTGCAAACATTACTATGAGATAATGCGTACAATTTTTTATTCTGAAATTTGCTTATTTAAATGTTAGCTATTTGTTATTTGTTTTTAAGATAATGTTTACTGAGTAATTCGTGAGAGGCCTCACCGAAGAGAAATTCAACTCAGTGCGAAGTTTCAAACATTAGAAGCTGTTTTGGGGTTTTCCAAGATATGGGGAAAGGTTACAATACAACCATTAATAAATTTAATTATGCTATGTAACTTGTAAGAAAACAAGAATTTTTCGATTCAAGATATACATTTTAGTGTTTTCTTTGGTATAAGATGGTCATCATAGCATATACTTTCCCATAACTAAATAGTTTTTAACGAGAATAACGACAAAATTGGGAGATTTAAAATACTTGAGAAACGAAAAAAGTCAAATATATCGCTGCATACATAGAGCATACCCTCGAGACATTTTCTGACAAAATACTTATTTAAAATTAAGACATTAATTATCTATTTATATTGTAATTTAAAAGTTGACTAGTGTGATATTAAAATTCATACGTGACCAAGAGGGAAAGATTTTTCAATCTAGGTTATACTCATTTATAATTCGCTTTGCTAATTAAAAATTAGATTTATGTATCAACACGCGGATCTAATGAATGAATTAAGAGAAAGCTTTGAATAAATTTGTGACTTAATATGAATTTGCTTTATAAATAAGATTTAATAAGGGATCTAAAACATAAATAGGATTCAATGCAAGACATGTTGAATAAACATTATTCGTTCGAAGTATGAGGAAATGTCATGAATATAAACTCATTAATAAATGTGATTTATTATGAAAACCTACAAAAAATAAAACTCAATATGGGAAATAAATAAACTAAATATCGAAAATGAATAAACGAAACTCAATACGGAAAATGAATAAATGAAACTCAATACGGAAAATGTATAAACGTGATTTACTAAAAAAAAAAAAGATATATATAAACATACAATAGTTGCATCAATGAATATAGTTACTTTATACGCAAATGGATGAATATATGCGAATTATTATTGAAAATGAACTAATGTGATTCAATATTATAAATGAAGGAATTTTATTCACTAAAGAAATGAATGAATAAATGTTACATAAAAAATGAATAATTCTAATTTAATATGGAAATGGATGAATAAATGCGACAGTATGGGGAAAACGTTGAAAAAATGTATTTCATGTTTAAAAAATGATGAATAAATATGATTTTATAAGGACACTTACGAGTAAATGGAACTCAATAAGAAAAATGAATTCACGTGATTGAAAATAAAAATAAATATAATCGTACAATAATATCCACGATGAATGTAGTTATTTTATATGGAAATCTCTCAAAATTAAAAAAAAGTTACCACTGCCGCCGGATTGAAAACTCGCTTTTTTTGCTCGATTCTTAGACGGTTTCCCGGGAAACTACGGATCAGAAAATTACAAAATTGACATGGTTTGTTCAAAATTGTACAGGGAACAAGACGAAAAAGATTTTATTTTTAGCGTTATCGAGCATGGGGCGAAGCCCTCGCTGTGACATCATGGACCGGAAAATCAAATCAGGATTATACGAATTATTAAGATAGTTTCGCAGTTGCAGGAGATTGACTGCGAAAGGAGTGTTGGATCTATGAAAGGAGTGTTGGTTTGCGAGTGTAGGTCAGCAAGGGGCGGAGTCCCCTAGTGGATAAAATATGTAACTTATTGAAAGTGAACAAATCTAATTTAACATAAAAATGAATGACGTTTATGACACAAAATTTAGTCAATTTTTTATAATTTTATACATGAATGAGACATAAATGTTAAATAAATGTGATTTAGTACGGAAACCTATGAGTAAATTAAACTATATTTGTAAAATGAATAAACGAAAATCAATATAAAAAAGGATGAATATTTGCGACTCATTAGTGAAAATGAACACATGCGATTCAGTAAAAGAACAGGATTTATTTTTATCCAGTTAATCAGAACGTGAGAATTGTTGAATAAATAAATAAAAATGTGATTCCATATAAAAATGAATAATTGTTATTCAATATGGAAAAGAATGAATAAATGCGACTTAGTACATGGAATACCATGAATAAATGCGGTATTATGGCGATTAAAATTTGCCAACCGCTGAATCCGAGGAAATTGGATTGCCGACCCGGACAACAAAGGAAAACATTCAGTGAAGCCGGAAAGAAAACAATTCACCTCCCTTATTTATCACTGCTCTTTATTTTTATTCCATGGAAATGAACTAATTCAGTTTACCCCATAAAGTCATTTCTACCCTGGTTCGAAAAAACCACCTACATATTTTGCATTCATCTAGCACCACCCATGGCTTTACACATTCTCCCGGCCTGAAAAGAAAGCAAGGTGCTTTGTTATATTTTCGTCTGAGTTAATTTATCACCTTCAGACCATTACTTTTACTACAATTTCTTTGTGTTGAATCAACTTTGGGGTGGAAATTTCAGCAGTTGCTAAGTAACAAAGATTTTCCGACTTAAGCTTTCATCATTTCAGTTGATAGGGTTATTAATTCATTACTTCAAAGAAGGAATTATATTTATATATAATTTACTAGAAAGAACACATATGCACTCGTTTTCATTGATTTTGTTAAGTAAATTCCATTAGTGTTTAACGGAACATGTTATTAATATTTCCCCTTGAATTCATTTATTTTCTTCCACTTGCTAATCGAGGCGGAAGAAAATCTTTCAATGCGGAACTCAGTAAGTATGTATCTTAGGGCGAAGTAAATAACGCAATCGAAATATAGAGATGTAAAATAAAAATATTGTATACTAAGTTATACAAATATTTAGAGCCGGGTAAGTAGCCATGGGATCAAAGTGACTCATCGTAGGTTTGAAATTTCGAATCGAAAAGGTATTTTAATATCACAGGAATAAATATAATTCGTTACTGTACTTCCTGATCACAGAAACCGAAACCTTAAATATTTAAAAACGATCATCGAATTTGAACTCTAATAATGTATATTATATTTAATGTCCGTTTTCGTTGAACAAAAAACACAAATTTAAAAATTAAAATACAAATTTCATTTAAGTTGACGTGTGTTTTGATGAGAGATAACCATCCTCCAGGTGATTATCTCATCAAAAACGAAATCAGCAAAACTGACCAGATCTTGATAGACTAGATATCTCGTAGAAAAAACCCAGCCATATCTTAATCTCGTCATCATAAAGAAATAGGCAGTATCTTGATGACGAGATATCTCGTCATTATCAAAATTGGTCAGATCTTCATGTGCCTGATACCTAGTCAAAAGCACTTTTAGGGTTAAGTACAAATGAATGCACAATTAACTATTTTGTTTGGGGAAAGTTTGCTCAAATTCCATCAACTAAATTAGTAAATAAATAAACACAATATGTTGCTACAAAAAATATTTAAAACGTTGCTTGAAAATGTAATAAACAAATAAAGCGTAATAACAATATTATTATTTCTTTTAGATTCTCCGAAGGAACATAAGATTCAAACTTGCATTACAAAAACGATTAAATAAAAACTTAATGGAAAAAGGAAATTTAAGGAAAGGGTCTTGCGATCATCACATGCTCCCACGTGTTCGACAGGTTTCAAGAACTACATTAAAAATATAACATTGAAAACCAAAAGAAGCACCGGTACGAAAGTTCCGTACGAGAGGCTTTTTCAGCCAAGCTTAAATGTAGGTATCGGTAATGTTTTTGTGGTAGAACATTCTTCATGTACGTTACCATACGTAACGTCATCTTTGCTTGTTTTTTCAATTACATCGCCAATTGAAATTCCAAAGAATGAATTCAGTATTGATGTATGATAGTTAATTGGTCAACGTCATTTGGATTAAACGCCAAACATCGTCAAAACATTGATAAACTACATGTTAAGATAACCCTGATAAGTATCATGGGAGAGATATTTGGGAAACACAGGCAGAAAAATTTTCGTCTTCTTGCTTGTTAAACTCAGAACCCTCTCGTGCAGTTTTTATCGATATATTGCTCTTTTTCAATCAATATTACAAAAACACACAAAACTGGAGTCCATACCTGATTAGATGTATACCGAATTGGTTGCATATGTAAAATTCTATTGTTTGTTTAAAAGTAGGAACCCAATATTGTCAAAAATATCCATTTTGAGACATCTAGAGAATTTGATATCTCTATTTCTGCTTCGACTCTTATTTAAGTACTAAAAACGTGAACAACTAACAATAAACCCAATTAGATAAACTCAGATTTTGAACTTTAAAAATGGAATATCTCAAAATGAAGAATTTTTACCTTCCACGTACCCTTTCGAAGAAACAGCATTAACCTGGAAAGTACAACTGAATGTTCTGAAGTTACCGATTTGCTATAAGTAGAGCAATTATTTTTTACAACTTTTAAGAACAAAAATATTCAAGAAGAAATTTGTGATCGACTAAGCGTTACTTTTGTGAGGAGCCGTAAAGTGTGACCAACATGTCGACTTGTAATCACGTGACTTTTCTGTGAAAAATTAACTTCATTGTCCGATTCGGATTCCTGCTTCGTTTGGCGATATAGCATCTTACGATAGGGCAAGGTGTGTGGTGAATCGCCCAAATCAACTTCTATGTCGCACGAAGCAATTAGACGATGAATGTCTGGTTCCAACAGACAGCAGTATTTTCGGCAGATAAAAGTAATCTTAGGATCACGTTACTACAAACTTCAGTCACATAAAAATGTTACCATTGCTCATTCAACTTTTATATTTCCTCTATGGTGGACAAAAACACCGAGCCACGCCAAATCCTAGAAAATTTAGGTAAATTAGAATTGTCATTGGACCTTTCGAGTTGGAAGATTCCCACCGGTGTTATGGCATAAAAATCTAAATTTAAATGCTCCGAAATTTCAGTGTTCATTTAAAATTGTTTCTAAAAGTAACGGTGCATTCACCCATAAAAGCAGTAAGAGTTGTTGGTGAAAGCCTGAGGAATGTAGCACGCCCTCAAACGCAATTGTCTGCGATCGAGGAACAATGCAAACGCTTTCAACCGTTGTGTCAAAGGGATAAGGTAGTATTGTCTTGACCTACCACTTCATCAACACCGACTATACAAATACAAAAAAGGAGTTCAAAGAAGGGTTCTTTTGAAACTGACTTTCGCAAGAAAAAACAGACTGTCTTTTGGACACTCCAGGGCACAAGGAAATGAAAGAAAACAAAATGTTTGAATCGGAATTTAAAATTTATGACCTGCTATTTATGAAATGGTTGGTAATGTGTTCTATCACTTACGGATATTTAATTAAGTGGCAAGAACATATTTTGAATGGTTTTCAGAATATTTACTGGATTAGTGAAGTATGTCACATTACGGCCACTTTTTGCAATATGAGGACCTGTAAGTGATTTCGAGGTTCATCAAGATCTGACCAACCGTGCTACTGACAAGATATCTCATTATCAAGATATTGCCAATTTTTGATGGCGAGATCAAGAACTGGTCAGTTTTTTCTATTGACGAGATATCTCGTTCTCCAAGATCTGATTAGTTTGGCTACTGAAAAGACACATGTTGGAAACAACCACCAAAGAGGTTAATATTAGACCAAACATATAAAGTTTATTAGAATAAAAAGGATATATCAACTGTAACAGCTGACCAAACAGTAAAGTGGTTAAGGTGTTAGCCTCTAGATCGGATGGCTCCTGGTTCGAATTAGGGATGCGACAGCGACAGCAAAACATCGATGTTCAAAATTAAAACATCGATGTTGATAAAACATCGTTCCAAAAACATCGATGTTTTTAAAATTCAGTGTATTTAAACTTTTTTCCCCATTTCTTAAAATTGGTTCAGTAACTAAGGATGCAACATCGACAGCAAAACATCGATGTTGATAATGCATCGCACCCAAACTATCGATGTTTTTAAAATTCAGGGAATTCAAACTTTTCCCATTTCTTAAAACTGGTTTAGCAACTAGTGATGCTACATCGACAGCAAAACATCGATGTTCAAATTTGAAACATCGATGTTAATAATGCATCGCCCCCAAACTTTCGATGTTTTTAAAATTCAGTGCCTTTAAACGTTTTACCCCATTTCTTATAACTGGTTTAGCAACTAGTGATGTGACATAAGCTCCAATACATCGATGTTTTTTTTATAAAACATCAATGTTTTGAAAACATCGACATCGATGTCGCATCCCTACTTTTCAGACCCTTCATCCTTGGTCACTTTGGTCTAAAAGTATGTTCAATTTGCTGATTATGAAAATTATGCTACTTGGTTGTTTTATAAATTTTTATAACGGTACTTTTTTCATTTAAAAATAAAACACCGACAACGTAAAAACATCGACCAGTATAAACATCGATGTTACAAAAAACATCGACATCGATGTTTTGAAAACATCGACATCGATGTCGCATCCCTAGTTCGAATCAGGGTCAAGGCATGGATGTTTGTAAGCGTATGGTGTAGAGGCGGCTGGTGGAGCTCTTAAATCTTTCGTGGCCGAAAGTCCTCACGTTGGGTTGGTGTGGAAGTTTGGAAAGTGAGGTGCCAGCTCAGATGTTGCCTCGTCACCTGACCGCGGTTCAAAATTACGTGGCGATGCACCGAATGACTCAGGCTGGGACGGTAGTAACTTGTTGAATATCAACTGTAACAGTCGGGTATTAAGATTATGAGGAGAAAAAATGATTGGTATTCGCATTTTTAATTAACGTCACACTGGAGCAACACAACGGGCTATTAGTGACAGTTCGGGATCAACCTCCGAAGGGAAAGATCGGAGAACAACACCAAGTAATTTTGAACCACTGTCAGATGACGAGGTCACACCTGAACTGGCAACCCACACCCCAAACTTCCACACCACGTCAATGTGAGGACATTTGAGGTGACGACAGATTTAATTTTCATCAGCCTCCTTTGAACAACCAAGGTATTTGGTTGGATTCCAAACTCGCAACTCTCCGGTTTCTAAAACATTGCTGTTCCAATCGGGTTATCGTGGCCCGGTGAATGAAAAAAATTAACTCATTTAGAGCTACAATTTTTTACTCGTGGGAAGTTATTTCGAATTGATTTCTATCGAAATATGAAGGTTGCTACTCAAAATCTAATAAGATTTTATTTTATGATTGATATTACTAAACTTAACTTTTAAAAGAAATACTTTGTACGGTTTCTTATATACGTGGATGGCACAGTCAAAGCACCTGTGAAATAGTAGCATTAGCTTTTAACAATAGTTGTGAAGTCTCCCGTTAATCCCAACATAGTACCAATTTTAGTTGCTCAGACACAAATTGAATCTGTTAAAACACAAATCTGGTTATTAAGTAGGAATCAGCATTATGCAAACACACAAAATAAATGTCTTATTTTGACTTGTTTAACAGACGTACTGAAAATTTCAAATAAAAGTTTTAAGCTGGTTGTTTTGTGAGTTAAATATGAGTGAATTGTACAGTACAAAGTCCCAAATCCGGAAACCTCCGGACCTCGGCCATTCCGGATTTCGGACTTTTCCGGGTTTCAGATTATTTGAATTTTTTGTCAACAAAAACGCCTTATCTAACCACTCCCCCTCTGTGTGAATTATGCGATTAGAATAGTAAAATAGCAGGTATATAAACAGGAATAATTTTTTAAAAAGGAAAAAAACTTTTTAACACAATGCAACAAATTTTACTTGCAAATCTTCTAATTTTTTTCTGTGGTATTTACTCTGAAAATGTCCACTATTTTGCTTTGTTTCATCAATTAGGTCCAGGTTTAACTCCTTGTTCTTTAAAAATTGTCGGAAAGATGGAACAAAATTGAGAAATAAAAAAAAAATAAATAAATAAAACCGACGGTTAGCAAAACGTCCGGATTTTGGACTTCGTATTGTAATGTGGAAGAGCAGATCTGAGGGTTTTATTTTTGCAACAGTTTCTCCCTAACAAAGAAATAAACTGCAGTGTAGAGGATACAGCAAAATATGTAAAAAAAATGTTAGGAATGCTAGTATACAACGAAATATCTCTGAAGTAGAAAATATTTGTGGAATTTAAGGTCTCATTTTATTTCAAGAGACTCGGAAATATAGTAGAAAGCAGTACTCGTATATGGAAGAGGAAAAATAATAAGACGCTTAGTATAGAAACATGAAAATCCTAGAAATATGGGAATAGTGGAAGAATAACTGTCTCCATCTTTCCTCGCAGAATCCCAAAATTTATGGAATCATCGAGGAAAACAGTTTATATGTCCTTTGTACTATTAGCTGTAGCATAAAAGTACTTATTCAATTTCCAAGATAAAATATTGCATTTATGAATTCACTCATTTGTAATGCGCCTAAAATCCACATAATCTCAGTTTCACATCAATCTTATCATCATGGGAATACGTGGAAATAGTTAAACATACTATTTTTTGACATAATTACAAAAGAAATGAAATAGTTTTCATTTGCGAATCACTTGTATAGGTGTTAATATAGGCGTATTTTGTCAACTGTGTAAAATCTGAATTGGTTGGTATAGAGCAACAAAACAAATATTTCAGTAGATCGATTTTTAGCGGTTTTTTTTTGTATAAACTATTTTTTTTTTTTGTATATATATATATATATATATATATATATATATATATATATATATATATATATATATATATATATATATATATATATATATATATATATATATATATATATATATATATAGTACGCGCTTTTACTGTTTGTAATAGAAGAGAAAAGGGAAAAAAATTAACCTCACACCGATTGTTTGAACTTCCAAATTAGAGCATTGTCTTGCGACGATACAAAACGTTAGAAATAATATGCTATTATCCTGGACAATTATCTATCTGAATACATGATTGTTTTGCTATATGCATTCTTATTACTTTTCTATTGTTGATTAATTTAAGAAACTACTACTGAACTTCAAACATGTCTCAAAAAATTGATAATGCAACCCAGGAAGATGTTCTTGGTGTTCTGTAAGCTACATTGCGACATCCTAAAGTATGCTCCATTGGATTGAGATCAGATGATTTTGCTTGATAAGAATTTTGAATTATAAACATGCTTGGACATGTGTATCGGATATCACACACAGCTGAAATCATCATCACGCTCAAGTCACGTCTGCCTTTTTACAGCAACAAACCATGAAAATGGTACGCAATATATAAATTGCAAGAAAACAAAGAATTTGATCCATAAAATTATGGCCACACACACTGAAAGACGAGGAATCCGAAAGGCCCTTTTATTTCTATTATGAGCGAGGCCTCCCAGGACTTGAACTTAAGCAGGATATCCAATTTATCATATTAAGCAAAATCATTCACACGAGCCATAAATACTAATCATAAATCGAGCAGGACCTTTTAGGTGTTTTTGACGATTTCCAAATGTTTGTTATGAACGCCGATAAATAAAATCGGTTGTATCACAGGGATGTTAAGGTGTAAGAATCAACCCGGGATGATATTCTTGGTGTTCTGTAAGCTGCATTATGACATCCCAGAGCATAGTCCATTGGATTGAGATAAGATGATTTTGCTTGATAAGAATTCTGAATTATAAAAATTATTTGGACACGTGTATTGGATATCACACACAGCTGAAATCATCATCACGCTCAAAGTCACGTCCGCCTTTTTACAGCAACAAACCATGAAAACGGTACGCAATATATAAAATTGCTAGAAAACGAAGAATTTGATCCATAAAATTATGACCACACACACTGAAAAGACGAGGAATCCGAAAGGCCTTTTATTTCCATTATAAACGAGAGGTCTCCCAGCACTTGACTTTAAAGCAGGATATCCAATTTATCACATTAAGCAACATCCTTCACACGAGCCATAAAAACTAATCAAAAATCGAGCAGGACCTTTCTGGTGTTTTTGATGCTTCCCCAAATGTTTATTATCACCGCCGATAAATAAAGTCGGCTGTATCACCGGGATGCTAATACCGCGAGGGCACAAGGAATCCGACAGAAGATAATGTCCAATGATAAGTTGGTAACTGGAACATTCATGGGATAGCACTCGCTTTGATACCAACCTTTCGTGTCTCGCTCGACTGAAAAAGAGTTACCAATTTATCAATCCAAAGAAATATGAAGAAGTCAAAATCGGAACATTTTTCACAAGAAAACTAATCAGGACGAACAGGAACGCACGTGTTCTCGATAAGAAACTTCGAAAAAAAGTGGATACGATTTAGAACTGTCATTCCCCTCCCATCCTTGTGTTGGTAATTCAAGCTCAAAGTAAGAAATATTTCGATAATTTATCAGTTTCCCATTCACATACAGAATTAATATTTCTTCTTCTGACCTTGAACCGATAACTTGGGATTCCTAAAGGCTATAGAATCCGAGTTTCCTCCGCCAGTATGATTTTCTGGCGTTTTTCGCATCAAAAATGGATTATTCGCCACGTACAGCCGCAGAAAAAGAAATCGAACCACCCCTCTTTATTCGCGCATGCAAATTCAAAGATCCATTCAATAGGGATTAATGTTTTCTATAAATAAATGCATGTGCATAAAATTTGCTTAAGGGGTCGTCTTCACATTACATTGCGCTCAAACTTCATCCTTTCCAATGACAATACCGAATCTGGCGAATTTCTAATTTATATCAAAATGTAACCTAATTTATGATTTTACGCTACAAGTGGTTTCGACGAGATTTCTCGTCGATCACGATCTGGCCAATTCTACTGACGGCAAGATATCTCGTCCATCCAAATCGGGTCAGTATTTTTTAAACGACGAGATATCTTGTCAGGAGGCCTAACTATAATAAAACTATGCTTAATATTAATATAAACTATGCTTGAATAATGAGGTAGGTTTGATTTTTTCTGTGGCTGACTTATAAGTGAAAGCAATAGCGAAATAAATTGGCAGTTGGGTTGTTTTCTTTACGGCGCAAGAAGCCATATTTAGTCAAACTGCGAAACTTAAGAAAGACTACATCAAGTAATGAATATACACACGAAACGAAAGTTTAACTGACATAGAAAAGAGAAATACACCCTATAGTTAGAAAATTTCAGCACTTTTATTTTAACTGAGTCTGATGTTGGCGGTGTGCATTTTTCACAGCTTGTGCGACGACGATTATTTTCTGTGTTAAGTTGCTCCTCAGAATAGTAATCGATGAAGTGAAAAAATGACATTTGGTTGGTTGTAAAGAAATTAATATTCCTGTACAAACTTGATAAAATAATGCAAAAAAAGTGCATGAAATAGTGAAAATTTGTGACTTATTTAATAACAAGGCCCAAAAACAAAGATAGTTTGAACGAGTAAACATTGCATTCACATGAAAAAAGATTTCTCAGGTCTAACTAACAAAACTTTTGTTTAGTTAACAAAAATTTAAAAATTTTACTATTGTTTGTAATATCTAACTTTAGTCAAGGCGTTTCTTTCACTGTAATTGTTATAGAAACAACATCTCTGATCTCGTTTTGTAATCTTAGATCTGAAGTTAATAATTACTCTATAAATGGAAGTTTCAATTCCATTATGGATAGCATGATTCAAAATATATTAATGAATGTGTTGAGACTGGTTATATATACACTATATGGACAAACTATTTGGACACTGTTAACTTTCGGAGAAGGATCCATCTTAGTTGTATTCATGGGTAGGACTCGGTCCCATTGCTTTATGTACCTGGTACCATGAAAGCTGATATGTACCTTGACGTTTTGGATAATTCGGCCTTGCCCACACCATAGCAATACTTCGGCGATGATGGTTGTTTTTTCCAACAGGATCGAGCCCCATGTCATACTGGTCTGGTTTCTGAAAATGAGGTGAATTTGCTCGACTGGCCTGTTCAGAACCCCGATCTCAATATGATCGATCACTTGTGGGGCAAACTGTAGCGACGAGTACGACACCACCACGCTCGCCCATCTTCAAAAAATCTCTTCTCACAAGCCTTGTAAGAGGCATGGCGAGCTATTCCTGCCCAGACTTACATAGAACTCAAGGAAAGTATGCCTTAACGTGTTACAGCTGTAATACAAGCAAAAGGAAGGCCCTACTCGTTACTAAATAGAATAATAAAGCACCTTTTCTAAAACACACGCAGTGTCCAAATGCATTTGTCCATATAGTGATAACAGTCTGAACACTCGCAAATATCTCACCAAAAAAACTGAGAAACATTTGATGGCACTAACTCAACTCCATCATGTGATACTGCAACACTGCAAGGGTTTGCAAATGTTCCTCAACGTATAAAAAGACTAGAGGTAGGCGAGGAATAATTAAACCATTTTTAAGTCAAAATATAAAGTTGTTATAGGCATTCGCATGTTCTGCTCTTAAAATATTTTACTGTAAGGGTATTGGGGCAAAGAATAAATTCTCAGGACCGCCATTTTTAGGTGAAAATAATTTAAGTGTATGAACATTTTGCACTTTAAAAATGCCTGAATTTAAACCGGTTGCTTCAGTTGGAACACCCTGGTGGTCATAAATTGTACTACCTGCATGATTTTGCTCTGCAGTTTGATGGAATTAGCCTTGTTTCGTGAAAAATTATTTGAGAAACACCCAGTGACTTTTCACTAATTCAAGTATAGTCTTCAGAAAAAGACCTCCTAACGTGTCAGAGGTTGAAGAAAACTTACTTGGGTTGCATTTATTCTGTTTGTGAGCAAGTATTTTTATAAGCTTAGAGTTGTAACATTAGGTTACAATTTTCATACTTTCAACAGATTCAGATATTTTCAACTCTTTCAGGGGTACTAACTTTTAATGTAGTGAGGATATGATTGATCTTTGACGATTAAATTGACTTGGGACAACCAAAACAACTATCACTTATTGGAAACCTTGTTTAGTGAACCACGTTCTTAAAAAAAGAAAACCAGTTACTTTTGACCAATTCAAGTCTAATATATTCTTTAATAACCCCATATGTATCAGAGGTTGAAGTAAAACTTTCCTTCTGTCAAATTTGCCACATTCTGAGAAACGAACAAACGAAAAAAAAGTTACTTTGCACCCAATTCAAGTCAAGTATTTTCTTTTAGAAATTACCAACGAAGTATATGAGATTGAAGGGGAACTTGCTTACGAGGCACATTTTATTCTAGAAATGACTTTTTATAAAGCCTATCTCCAACATTCTGCTAACAATTTCCATATCTTCAACAGATTGTGTGTCCGAGATATCTAACTTTCAGTCAAGTGAAGATATATGAATCATCTTTGTCGACCAAGTCGACTTCGGACGAACAAAACAACTGCGAAACACTTGTTGGAACTAACCTTGTTTCGTGAACCACTTTCTGTGAAACAGAAAAAACCAGTTACTTTTCACCAAGTCTTGTATATTCTCCAGGAATGACCCTTCGAAGTATGAGATTAAAGGAAACTTGCTTCTGAAAGAGTGATTTAAAGGGTTAAAGATAGCAGTGACGTAATGATCACAGGAACGGGCATCGTGCAATGGAGCCTAATAACAGATAATGGCCGAGTAACAATGCCTACTTTCTGCAAGGTTGCAAGGAAATCGCCAAAAAGCCGCCAAGGAAACATTTTCTTCCGAAACAAAGGACTGGAATTGTGGAGAAAAATCACTTACTATTCGGTTCTTTGTAATACGTGCCACTTGGAACACTTTTCTTCCCCCATCTTCCCATCGGAATTAATCGGTGGATAATAATACGGAATTCTGAAGTGGCAGCTTTACTTGGCAGCAACGTGCCAGCCTTTGACATCTGTTTGAATCATTACTGCAGATCATCGGCAGAGCGGAGTTCACTACTCACGAAACGGCAACTCGAATATGTACAATCACGCACGCTTATTGAGTTTTTTTTAATTAGTCGAGGCGATCACGAAGATGAGCGCAACTGCGCCATTCGGTTGGAAGACTGCTGGATCGAGAAATCTGTTATGCAAAGAATATAATCGATCACTTCGGTCTGCTGGTAATATTTCATGCGATATCAAGAGATTAATTACTGGCAAGAGTCAAAAGGCTGTTGCTTCCACTTTAATGCCTTCGAATACGCATAGTAAGTAATGTAGACGTTCAAATTGAAAGCTCAATAAGGTAAGGATTGGACAACTGGAAGCTTCCGAAATTTGGATTGCATTGTGAAATGGATTGTCTGATCAACCTTTTGACTACGGCTACGGATATAACTAAGGCAAGCAACTTTTTTTCACATGTTCTACGCTTTATGTAAAGCACTAAAAACAAAATTCCTCCTACATGGGGTGTATTGTAAGTGAGTTATAACTGCAACATAAATGCAACTTTCTACATAAATGCAACTTTTTGCATAATGCAACTTTTTGCATAATTGCAACTTTTTGCATAGTTGCAACTTTTTACAATTTAGCTTAAAATTAATTAATATGAAATTACTATTTCATTATTTGCCCTCTGAATCAACCTTTCAATCACGTGTGTTGAAATAAATAGCAAAAGAAGTACTTTAACACATTGGTTGGCACTCATGATAATCCAGAGCAAACTTGCGTAATCGACTGCAGAGTTTGCGAGGTGAGTTTCGATCATCAATATGTTGTTTCCTTGTAGATGACGTTTTAAAATCTCTGAATATTGAGCGAAAGGATTTTGCGCTAATGCTATCCGATATAGCATATTATATGACTGCGGCTGGAATCACACTCAAGGTGCTCCAAGTTTCTTGAGTGGCACACTTGTTTCACAACTGCAGAACAAGTCCAATGCAACAATGTCAGGCAACACCAGTCTCTGTTGAGCGCAGTTTTTCAATGTTAAAGAAATTACTGACCAAAGATCGGCCATTCAACGATATCAACGTTTTTTGTATTTAATGATGTACAAATAAATTTTGAATTTTTTCATTTTTTACAAATAATTTCTTTTAAATTTTAGCGTATAAAAATAAATGCAACTTTATTTTCATAAATGCAACTTTAGGGAATGATAAATGCAACTTTTCCCATTTTTAATGCAATAAAAAAGTTGTGTGCCCTAGATATAACTGATCTTTCTTGGTGCGATTCTTTTAGCTCTTTCAAGGTACAGCGGCTGGTACGTCCGTAGTCTAAATTCTTTCTTGGCGCGATTCTTTTTGCTCTTTCAAGGTACAACGGCTGGTACGGCCGTAGTCTAAATTCTTTCGTGGTATGATTCTTATAACTTTCAAGGTACAACTGCTGTATTGGTAGTCTAAAATACTTTCTTTGCGCGCGATCAAGGTCCAACTGCTATACCGGCCGTAGTCAAAAGGTTAAAGCTAGCGCTACAGCACTGAAAAACAGTTGAGGTTCTTTTGATTTTGATGGGACGCGGTTGCCCGGTTGGAAGAGTAGCAGATTAGGAACCGGTGAATTACGAGTTCGAATACAATCAAAGACCGTCGAGTGGAAAAGGGCTGGTGCACGTTAAATTTGTATTGGCCTCAAATGCCCTCACGTTGGCGTGGTGTGGGAGTTTGGAGCTAGCTCAGGTGTGATCTCGCCATCTGACCAACATGGTTCCCAAATGACATGGTGTCCTCGAATCATTTCCTTGGGGATTGATCCCGGAACGTCTCCGATAGCCTATTTTGTTGCTCCAGTACATCGGTAATAATGTACCTGCCTGTTTTGATTTTGACAGTTCCGACAATTAGCCATCTTCTTTGATTACAGTGCTTTTTTTTTTTTTTTATAGAATTGAAGCAATAAAATACAGGCAACCAATCTATTCTTCTCTGTAAAAAGCCACGTTTATATAATAAACTTTGGGGCTTCTCCCCCTGCTTGCTTACGCTCGTCACCATGCTTCGCAAACCAACAATCCTTTCGCAGAGTTTTTAATATTCTGCGACGGCGAAACTATCTGAATAATTCGTATATTCCTGATTGGACTTTCCAGGCCATGACGTCATAGCAAGTTTCACCAAGGCCGTTTCACGTTTCATCTTCGCGATGAACAATTTGCACACTATCGCGAAATTATGCTTTTCAATCGCATCAAATTTATTTATAAACCAATTTTACAAATAATTATACCATAAGAAAGAGTGCATTCTAAGCTTTCCCGTGGTATTTTCAAATTTAAAAACTAACAGTATTAAGCGAGAGTTGTGACAGTTTTAACAAAATAACGAAAATGTCCCGATTTTTCCCGAATTTCAAGTAAAAAATATTATTAGGAACCAAATTAAAATGCCTAAGAAAATTTGTAGGATGTAAAATTCACTTTTAGAGGTACTCTAGAAAAACTCACAGCTGAATATTGAAAGTTTGTACGTGTTTTGCTCACTCGCGTTAGAAATTTCGCTTTTTGCGACTTTGACACCTAATGCACCCAAAACTAATAGCCGCATCAGAAAAAAAAATATTCTTTATCTTGCTCCCTGTACAATTTTGAATAAACCATGAAATTTCGTAATTTTCTGATCCTTACTTTCTCGGGAAACCGTCTAAGAATCGAGTGAAAAAAAGCGAGTTTTCAATCCTGCGCGGTAACTTTTTTTTAATAGAGAGACTTACTATCTCTCTTTGGGACCTGATGAGAAATACAAACCAACGAATATCCAAAAATGTATTTCCTAGATTATTTAGATCAGTACTAGAAGCGTTTCTAAATTAATCTGCAGTTAGGTTGGTTTGGTTTTCATGGTGCAAGGGCAATACTTGTCCAAGCTGCGCCAAGCACAAGACAGAAGACTTCAAGCAACAGACATGCACATATCACTTACACACAAGAGAGGAATATACCCAGGGTAAGTTACAGTCCGTGTCTTCTCCACTGAGTTGTTCCAAATATTATCTGTTATAGATGGTAAGTCACCTATACTCCAACCTATGATAATAAGCTTACAAGAATCAGCCTCCCTTGGTTATCTTTTCAATATTAAGTACAGGAAAAACATTGGAGTTATCTGTCAACAGTTATCCTGTTTCGAAAAGATCGAACAGATTTATTTTTTGCAACAATTTTTTTTAGAAACTTTTTAAAATTTCTTTCCAAATATTTTATTACAGTCGTTTAAAAAATTATTGCACCACCCTTTTGAAATGTGTAAAATGTTTGGAATATGTGCGAACTAATGCGCATAATATGCAAGAGCCACTGTCTATTTATGGATACGGAAGGGGTGAATAGCGTGATTGATTCAAAAGATTTGATAGGGTTTTGCGAACTTTCGCGTTCTAAAGTGATTTCTGTACGGGATAACTGAGGAAATAATAATGATGGAAGATGGTTTGCCCCTGTACGGTCATTTTGCGCTTCATGGGACTCAAGGAAGCATATTCCACTCGAAATATTTCCCAGAGTTGGATTTAATCACTTTTCAACATCACGCAATTGAGGAAATGGAAAGAAACTGATAGTACCAACAAATGAAAGGTAAGGCCAGGAAGAAGATATCAATCATTACTCTTCATAATTTTTTGAAGAGATTTTCACTTAAGGTTCCACATTCACTGACCTGAAACTGGCTTGGGAACGTTAATTTGAACGCCACATAACAATTCAAAACGGTATCTGCTTAGTTTAATGCTCTGCATGCCATTTCTATGAAGAAGCTATTTTTGACAAAGAAAATTAAGCCATTTTGTCTCAAGTGGACAAATTAACAAAGACAGATCCATAGATAACTAAAAAAAATATTTTCGAATGAATCAAAATTTAGCACTCCTAATGAAGAGTCATTAAATTTCAGTAAAATACATTTTGACGGCATTGGTGGAATTATGAAACATCCGCTCAGGCATGCTTTGGAGATGCATTTTCCTTGCATGTGTAGATGGCTTTTACCTTACGCATGATACATTGAATACTGAAAAATGACGGCATTGGTGGAATTATGAAAGATCCGCTCAGGCATGCTTTGGAGATGCATTTTCCATGTATGAGTTGGTAGGTTTTAACTTACGCATGATATATTGAATACTGAAAAATGACGGCATTGGTGGAATTATGAAACAACCGCTCAGGTATGCTTTGGAGATGCATTTTCCATGTATGAGTAGGTAGGTTTTACCTTACGGATGATACATTGAATACTGAAAAATGCACAATGACCTTTCGTTATCCTCTTTAGGGTTATATCGCAGATATATTAGGTGATGCCTACTGTGATATTTTTCAACATGATGGAGCGGCTTGTCTCACTGCTAAAACGACAGGTATTTAAACATTCATGCCGTTCCTACAGCCGTGCATTTTTGCATAGTTTCCAAAAGTTGGGCCACGTAAGCTAAAGTGGAAAAGTAACGGTTTAGCAACCCGAGGGTTGCGAGTTCGAATGCGGCCAAAGACCGTCGTGTACAAAAGGGGCTGGTGCACGTTTAATCTGTCGTAACCTCAAATATCCTAATTTTGAAAGAGTAGGGTGCCAGTTTAGATGAGACCTCATCATTTGACCGGGGTTAAAAATCACGTGGTGTTGTCCTCGGATCTCTTCCTTCGCGGGTTTATCCCGGACCGTCGCCAATAGCCCATTCATTGCTCCAGCTAATTAAATACCTACCTACCCAAAGTATTTACACAGTTAGTATAACTATGCGTTCGAAATTAAACGTAAAATAAATGTAAGAAATTAAATCACTGAGAGTGAAAGTGATGTAAATCAAGAGCAGTCCTCACGAAAATTGTATTTATAAATTATGTTAGTATGAGACAATTTTCTGAAATTTAGAATTTTATGAACATGAAACAAATTTGTAGATGTCTTGTCCATTCAAATTTAGTCACAGTTCTACTCTTCAACTGAGAAATGGGGTCATCATTTAAAAGTTTCGAAAGGCGATATATTTTATGGAATTTTGTTTGGGAATCAAATAATAATGAAATATGGAATAAGCACGTTCGATCTTGATGTCGCTCAACAGGAGAGTAAGCATTCCCTTCCTCCATTAAGGAAAGTTTAATGTTAAGTGCAGCGCCAGAGACGCTCAATAAAGTTAATTAGTTTTAACGACGCAATTCGTAATCAGTTGCAGAGTAATTAAAGTGAGATATGAAGTTTTACAAAGACAATTAAGAGCTCTATACCGAGTTACGTTTCTCGCGTAATTGTTTCAAACCCATAAAGATGGGAAACAGGAGGAAATTGTTTAAGTTGTCCCAAGGTATTTCTTATGAGATGCGCAAACGCGAAGTTAATGGTTGCAGAAACTTAAACTGGTTCCGAAAAGCCATGCTGCGTTAAGGCATCGGCATTTGATAGAGGCTAACAACCTTAACCTATTATAAGAAATAACCTGGTCCAGTATACATGATACTGTTATGTACATAAAAGACGGAACATATGCGTACCGTACCACAATGCATTGTTGATGGGTCTGAAAATGAGAAAAGGCCAACGTCGAAGTAATGCAATATTATTTCATTACACGGTAATACCAGAAAATTTCAATGTTAGATGCTAAACGTAATATAGTTTTATCACGATACATCGATAATAGTGACGATATAAACATAACACCATAAGCCAAACAATTTCAACCAGTGGGCCGCAAGAGTGGTATTGGTGGGGCTATATAGATGGTAAAACGGTTTACATTGTGTGTAAGATTCATTTATAACCTTAACGTAATACAAGGAATAACCTGACCTAGTGAACATGATACTATTGCATAAAAGACAAAGCAAATGCGTACCGCAATGCATTGTTGATCGGCCAGAAAATCAGAACACGTTGACATCGAAGTAATGCAATATTAATTCATTACACAGTTGTACCAGAAAATTTCACTGATAGATGCTAAACGTAATATAGTTTTATAACGATACATCGATAATAGTGACGATATAAACATAACACCCTAAGCCAAACAATTTCAACCAGTGGGCCGCAAGAATGGTATTGGTGGGGCTATATAGATGGTAAAACGGTTTAAATTGTATACGATTCATTTACCAACCTCAACGTATTACAAGAAATAACCCGATCTCCTGAACATGATACTGGAACATAAAATACAGAGCATATGCAGCACAAAGAGCATAAAGCAGATAAGAAAACATAATACCCTAAGCCAAATATTTTCAACCGGTGAGCCGCAAGAATGGTATTTTGTTGGGGCTATATAGATAGTAAAACGGTTTAAATTGTGTACGATTCATTTATAACCTTAACGTAATACAAGGAATAACCTGACCTAGTGAACATGATACTATTACATAAAAGACAGAAAATGCGTACCGCAATGCATTGTTGATCGGCCAGAAAATCAGAACACGCTGACATCGAAGTAATGCAATAATAATTCATTTCACGATTATATCAGAAAGATTTAAAGGTGGATGCTAAAGATAATGCTGCATATACACGATGCAATAATAATGGTGACGATATGAACCCTAGCACCCTAAGCCAAACATTTTCAACCGCTGTATTACGCAAGAATGGCAAGACTGGCCATACAGATGGTAAAACTTTTAAATTGGGTAAGATTTATTTCATATTAACGGTTTAGTTTTAAACTTTTGAAGTGTGTTTTCGCAGATAATTTCAAGTTATACTCGCATAAATAATTTTTAGTATGATTTTTTTCACAGTATCACAAAAAAATTACAGTATCACACTTGGGGAAGCAAAATGGGTAGGTAGATAGGTATTTTAATTAAAGTCGCACTAGAGCTTCACAGCGGGCTATTGGCGACGATCCAAGATCAACACCCGAAGTGAATGGAGCAAAATGGGGTCGGTAATTATTAATTTTTGTTTAACAATCAATCACCTTTTTGTAAGATCAATATAAATAAAATACATTTTCAGTATTACGGAAAATTTTGGTAATTAGTTTATGCCTATGATGAAAAAGGTTGAACACCATTGTTCTAAACCAACCATCTGCGAGTTGTAGGTGGCACACATTCAATTCATGTAACTTATTCTGAGTGTATTTCTCTTTTCTGTGTCAGTAAACCTTTTCTTGCGTGTAAGTTCATTACTTGATGCTGTCGGGTGTTTGATGTAGCTTAAGCAAATAAGACCCTTGCGTGATAACCTAACCAACTAAAGAATACAGTAACCACTCTAATCTTAATTCTCCAACTGATTAAAAAATGTCTTTTTAGTTTAATTTTGCAAATGAAAAATTATAGCATTTGTTGCACTATTTCTTCCTTCAAGTTCTTCCTCCATAGTAATAAAAAGTTGTAGCATTAGTTTTCAAATGAATATAAAGAGAAGACCTGAAGCAGAAAGAATAAAGTTCCGAACCAATGAAAACATCTGCGCTTTTAGAATTTCCTTTGTATTTACCTGAATAATATTTGAAACACGGAAAGCCTAGTCGGTAGTACAGAGTAGTAGTATTTTTCAAGCGAAAAAAGAGCAAATCTAAACAGACAAGGAATGAGCTCCGATACCATGAAAACATTTACGCTGTTATCATTTCCTTTGCAATATTCTACATTAATATTTGAAAGGAGGAAAACCTAGTCGGTAAGTGCAAAATAATTGCAATATTTTTCAAGCTAGTATAAGGAGCAGACCTGAACAAGCAAGGACAGAGCTCCGAAACAATGAAAACATCCACGCTGTAGCCTTTTCTTTGTAATACCCCATGCAATACATTTGAAAAACGGAAATTTAACATCCAAAGTCGTACTAGAAACTAGTTGTATTATTTTTCAAGCGAATATGCAAAAAGACCCGAACTAGCAGGGACAGAACTCCGACACAATGAAAAACATCCAGTCTGTTAGTATTTCCTTTGCAACACCCATACAATACATTTGAAAACGGAAAACCTACTCCAAAGTCATATTAGAAAATGCTAAAAGCCTTCACAGTAAGAGGACGAAGTAGGTAGAACCGATTATGCCATACATCATACTTAAAGCACTACAACACAAGCTACGCCGAAATGCGGTACATACGCGCTCCCAAATAGCCCCATCAATCAACAAAAAAGGCAATAAAAATGTAAGCATTCCTACTACGCTATCCCCGGTCGCAATCTCTTGTTCATTTGAGCCCGTCTCTCTTATTGATTGCGCACGCCAGCAAGCAATCACTCCACATTAGATTGAAATTCGACAATGAAGTTCGACGCAAATGGCTCTCAGCCTTTCATCAGCAAACTCTGAATGGGAACATCCGAGTGGCGAATCATTTAAATCAAGTGGAACTTGATTTTACGATATTGGTCTTTAGACGTTGCTCAATCCGCGGGATCTTTCAACTCAAACATATAATCGGAAATTCGTATGCAGAAGTATTTGTTTTTTATTTTACACATTCCGGGTCTGGTGTTAGCGATGGGTTTGGGAAACCGGTGTTCAAATATCGATTTGGGTTGAGTTTTATTTATGTCGCAAGGGTTATATTTGGCCAAGCGGTGCCAAACAGCGCCAATAAATGAGCATACTAGCAAGGAACGTATTGTTGACACAAAAGAGAAAATATACTGAAAGGAATCGAATCACTACAGCCTATAGCTCGTAGGCAGGTAAGCACGAGGAGTTGATTTTATGTCGCATTGGAGTAACACAACAGGCTATTGGCGACAGTCCGGGATGAATTTTAAAGGTTAGGATCCGAGGACAACACCTCGTAATTTTGAGCCACGGTCAGTGACGAGGAGAGCATTAAAATTGGCTCCCCACTTTCCAAACATCCACACCATGCCAAGAGGAGATATTCGGAGACAACATCTCGTAATTTTGTACCACGGTCAGCGACGAGGACAACACTTGAGCTGGCAACTAGGGATGCGACATCGACAGCAAAACATCGATGTTTTGAAACATCGCTGTTCAAAATTAAAACATCGATGTTGATAAAACATCGTTCCAAAAACATCGATGTTTTGAAACATCGCTGTTCAAAATTAAAACATAGATGTTGATAAAACATCTTTCCAAAAACATCGATGTTTGTAAACATCGATGTTTTTAAAATTCAGTGTATTTAAACTTTCCCCCCCCCCCATTTCTTAAAATTGGTTTAGCAACTAAGGATGCAATATCGACAGCAAAACATCGATGTTGATAGTGCATCGTCCCCAAAATATCGATGTTTTTAAAATTCAGTGAATTCAAACTTTTCCCCCCATTTCTTAAAACTGGTTTAGCACCTAGTGATGCTACATCGACAGCAAAACATCGATGTTCAAAATTAAAACATCGATGTTGATAGTGCATCGCCCCTAAACTTTCGATGTTTTTAAAATTCTGTGCATTTAAACGTTTTACCCCATTTCTTATTTTAGCAACTAGTGATGTGACATCAGCTCCAATACATCGATGTTAAATACATAGATGTTTTTTTAAAAGACATCGATGTTTTGAAAACATCGACATCGATGTCGCATCCCTACTGGCAACACATTCCAAACTTCCACACGACGCCAACATTAGGTCATTTAAGACCAAGACAGATTTAACATGTGTCAGCCCCACGTACACGACGGTTTTTGGTTGGATCGAGTTTCGAACTCTCAATCCTCCAGTTGATAATATCTGTAAATATCGATTTTGTTAGGTTCGTTTTGAGTTTATGTCCAGGCAAACCATACATAGGTCCAACATCCGTCATGGGACATTAAATAGGCTGAAATACACAGTAGTGACATTTTCTTTCTAGTTGGATGTTTGTTGTATGTCCGATCAATGCCTCATTCTGTACAACGTCACATACTGCTGAAGGTTTGTGCAGTATTCTATGTCACTGTACTGTACTGTACTTAATAAAAAAGAAAGTTTTTTCGCTTCATCAATTTTTGCTTTTTTGACAAAGGATCAATTGCCGATAATATAGATATATAATCAAATTCAGACAATCATAATTATCCATAAAACTTTTAAACCCCATTGGAACTAGATGTAGAATTTTTATGCGTGTAGTCTTTTTTAAAAATATGAAAATTCTCATATCCAACCCGGATATTACTCTACTTAAAGTATTTTTCAATGGAAAAGGCAATGAAAAGCATGTTATCAAACTCTTAGATTTTCATGTATATCGAAACTTCATGCGATAGAAAGAGAAGATTTGTGGATATGCTGGAATACTAATCTAAAAAGAATTTTAGTGTGTCTAAGCGCTGATCGAAATTTGAAATGGTTTTACTTTTAAGACGAGTTATTAAAAATCAATTTAGTTTCTCTTTAATGCTGTCTGAGCTTCTAACGGAATCCTTTCGATTAGGAATGTTTCACGATCAGAAATACTTAGGTCATACCCTTTTATTTAGTTGAAACTCATCGTTCTCACAGAACCTCGGTGTAAGTTGTTACTGGAAAGGCATTTTAATGTAAAAAAAAATAATGGAAGACGGAGATTTTACTTCATGTTACCCAAAGCCTCTCGCATGATACACATCGAGGTTACCTTAAAAAGGAGTTTTTCACCATTTGGAATTTAATTTAATTGAAATTGATCAGTTAATTGCCATACATGATTTCATAATTCTTTCTTTGGAATTTCTATCGACGACTTGGTAAAATCGTATTCAAGAACAAGGATAGGAACGTCACATACGAAAATGAAGCACGTTCCATCACAAAAATGCTACTGTCACCCTGTCACCTACATTTAACTTGAAGAAAAAGCCTCTATCACACATATTATCCTTCTATTTAATTCTTATACTCGGAATTTAAGTTGAGTACCTTTTAAAGCAATTAATTGTGATAAATACCATTGCCTTCTATTATTTTGGAAAATGTGTTACCATATCTATCTTAGCATACTATTTCTTCTGATTTTAATCTTCATAAGACAAAAGAAACATAAATTTTGCAAAAATTCAGCGTACTTCAGTTTCTCAACAAAACTTTAGTTGAAGTAAATTAAGTCATCAGGCCAAAAGTTAATTCCTTGATTGGTCAAATTTGCCAAAATTGAAACAAATTGAACAAATTTGCATTCGATATTATATAAAAGAAAATTGGAAGTACGTTAGTATCTTTTAAAATAAAATAACATACGTGCAATTCTCTATACTAAAGAAAATAACATTCACTTTTAAAACTACCGACATAGCATATTTCTGCTTCATTTTGTCGACAGGTCTTATACCGAGGGGTTTCGAATTATTGTTTTCAACGAATTCATTGATTTTGCATTTATATTCAAGAGAGAATATAATGAATGACCTATTTCTCTGCGTAATTATAGCATACTAAAAAGACGAAATTCATCAAATATTTCGAAAACGGAACAGAGTAAGAGAGAAAACGTTTGTATCTTTTTACAAACCAAAGCATCTGTTCCATTTTTCTATATCCTATTGAAAATATAATTAATTTTCAAAATTAACAACATCGCAGATTTGTTTATTTTTATTGGTACGTTTTATAGCGTGTTTCTAATAACTGTTTTCAACGAATGTATTACTTCAACATTTATATTTGAGAAGGAATATAATGAACAAATTATTTTGTGTAATTATAGCATACTAGATAAATAGAATGCAAATTAGATATTTTGGAAATTAAAGAGAGGAAGAGAACTTAAGTATCTTTTAATATGCAAACCATAACACCAATTCCATTCTTCTCTATATCCGTTCGAAAAGGAAATTTATTTTCCAACATACATCACAGATTTCTGTTTAATTCTATTGATAGGGGTCTTATACTAGGGGATTTAGAATAATTGTTTTAAACAAATTCATTACTTTTGCATTTATATTCAACAAAGAATATAATGTTCAACACATTTTGTGTAATTGTAGTATGCCAGAAAGATGAAATTTATGTTAGATAGTTTGGAAAAAAAAATAAGAACGACGTTAGTATATTTTTAGATATCACAACATCCGTTCCATTGTTCTCTATCCAAACGAAAATAAAATTCATTTTCAAAATAACTTCCGACATCACAGATTTCTGTCTAATTTTATCGAAAGTTTTCATACAGGGAAGAAGATAATTAGGGGACTAAAAATTTAAAAGTACGTTTCAATTGGCTAAGCAGGCTGGTATTGACTCAGATAGTTCACGGAAGAAAATAAAAATGGCAAAGGTATGGGAAAAGTGCACTCAAAAGAACGATACGGGAAATATGTACACTATTCAGAAACCAAAACCTTAGGAGACACTTTTAAAGGTTGGGATACATAAATTTGGGAACCCATACTTATTACGGAGTAAGGGACAGAGATAGTTTTAAAGTACCACTTCTAATTGGATTCGCGTATCAAAAATGGGAAAAAGTATTTCGGCTCATTTTACAGTCTATCTAAAAGAACTTCAAAGAGTTCCCTCTTACTAACTAGACAGCAAGAACGAAAAGGAAGTTCTTCATTAGCTTCTAAAAGAGGAATTTTTTCTTTCTCTCTTTAGGCGAGCTGGAAAAGGAGTTCTTTTCTAATGTCTCAAGAAAAAGCACTTTTAAATTATATATGTTCAAAACCTCGTGGACTTTATTTCCCTAACGTTTAAATGCAGAAGCACTCTGGTTGCGAATTCTTGACGTCATGTAGCGTATTTCAGAATATGGGGTATCGAATTATGTACGAAGTTCTGTGGTGAATTCTATGCTAATACATTTACACACACTTCACGGAAAACAAATAGTTACTTCATATACATCAGAGAAGAAAAAATTCGAAGAATTATTTTTGGAACCGGACTAGAGAATTTTTGCGTAAAAATTTGTTCTATTTATGGAATTTTGACTAATCAATACCAATATTTGATAAATATATATCATGTTAAGCGCATAAGTCATGAATAAAATTTAAATATTTAATTTTGCTAAAGAAATTAGTTTTGCAGGTGAAATAAAATATGCATTCTTCTAATAAAAATTGAGGATTAAAAAATATATGGAGAACGTTCTGGAAATACTAGGGTTTTATATGGGCCTTTAAAAATTAAAATGAAGAATAAGATCTTCTTAAAGCTCGTGGGAACACTGATATTTATTAGGTTGGTTGGGATTTATATCGCAAAGGGCTATATTTGGCCAGGCCGAGCCAAACACAAGGAAGAGAACGTCAAGTAATGGACATATACACGCAATAGAAGGTTTTACTAAAACAGAAATTTTTTTATCTTATGTCAGATCTCAGCCTTAACGAAACAAAGCAGCCCAATACAGTCCTTGAAACAGAAATAAATATGGAACTCTAGCAGGTAGTATATTATTCAATGAGACGTTAGTAAGGTCAGGGTAATTATTGAGGCGTGTTTCTGTCATGTCTGAAAGGCCACAGAGGGCAAGTTGCAGAGTTTGTCAAGCCAATCTGGCGGAGATGATATTAAAACTAATTGATGCCTAGATAATTTGAAGTCAATATCACAAACTTGGAACATCAACACAGATGTAAGCCATAGAATTTCACGAGTCAGGCTGAAAATTTTAAACCCAAACTAGTGGAAGGCTACTTGCTGAACTTTCCGTAAAAAACACTACTTAACTTCTGCGATTTAAGTCTGAAGCATGGTAATTGAAAGCCGTTTGTGGGAGAGTCGGTTATAGTCAAAGCCAAAAAGCAAAACAATTAATTATTGAAACAGAAATAAAATATGTAATTCAATCATCAGTCTTTTTTCACTGCGACGATAGTAAAATCTGGGTAATTATTGAGGTATGTTTATGTCATGCCTGAAAGACCACACAGAGGGCAAGTTGGAGAATCTGTCAAGCCAATCCGGTGAAGATGATATTACAACTAATTGATGGCTAGATAATTTAGTCAACATCACAAACTTGGAACATCAACACAGATGTAAGCCATAGAATTTCAGAAGTCAAGTTGAAAATTTTAAACCCAGACTAGTGTAAGCTACTTGCTGAACTTGCCGAAAAAACACGACCTTATTTCTGCAATCTGAGTATAAAGTATGGTAATCGAAAGCAGTTTGTCGGAGCGTCGGCTATAACCGGAGTCCAAACGCGAACCGACATCTTAGTCTAATCAAAATGCTACGGAGCAATAGAAATTTAGTCCACGAAAACCACTTCGGGATCCGCTTCCAACTGCATCTTAATGCTTTCTCACGCCCTGTCTGTATTTACGTGTTTACCTCGTGGAGCGCCCGACTCACCTTAACTGCAATATCGCGCAGTTAGAGTTGAGAGATCCATTATCACTTCCACACACTGAGAAGTTGGAAAGCACTTTCCGCAAGTTGTGCACAGGAGTTGGTTTTTACTGCCTCTTCCCTCGCGGGGGCGAGCCTCCGTCTGGGAATCTCGTATTTTATAGCAATAAGATCCTAATTTAGAAAATAAAGTGCTCCTTTTGACGCGCAGTTGGAAGTTTTTTCGCGACCCATTACGATGTGGCTAATCACGCTCGAGTCCAAGTGGCTAAATCGAATTAAAGCCAACTGCACTTCTAGAAGAAGTCCGTAAGATATGCCAGCGACTACAAATGACCAGGGCCAGCCGGTTAATGGATTAGGTCTCTGTGGTCCGTAATTTGATTAAGACGACCTGGGCGGTTATACGATGCAATTTTTTCCTCCCCAAAGTGATCTTTTCGGACGATTCTTCCGCCATTCGAGCTCGGGCCTTTCCTCAACTTTTACGAGGTTTATGGTGAAGACGGGTAATTCCGTTAAAAGCTTTTAATTAAAGTAGTTTAAAAAAAGAAGTGGAACTACATCGAGCGGCGATAGTTGGAATACGCGTAAGACAATTTGTTAAATCGAATTACCAGTTAATATCTGACCGAAGCAATTAAATACTGAGAAAGAACTCCCTGTTACTTGATGAATAAACGTTTATGCTGAATTCGACGTAAGTTTACTCGAGTAAAACGAAGAACCCGAAGCCAGATATTAAAAAGCGCTAAAAAATGACTAATCAAGATGAAAACGAAATAAAAATGATCTGTAGTTATTTAGGTAGAATAAAACATTCACCAGCACAATAGGACCAAAGAGTTTGAGTAATCGAGTAATCTTTATCATGATGGACGTTGTGTTACATACAAATAGCGATAGACAATGTTTATCATCTTGTTTTCATCTTTATTATACTCTATCTTAAGCAAAGTTCGTAAGTGTTCATGCTATTAAAACAAAATAAACAACGATGAAAAACTCCATGGTACTTGTTAAATAAATGTATATACAAAATTTAAAACATTCATACTCGAGTTAAATTTAATATCCTTAGCCGAGTATTAAAAGTTTCAAAAATAATTATTAAAGATAAAAATAGGATAATAAAAATGGTCTGGTAGTTAGGTGGAATAAAACGTTCATCATCATCAGGGCCAAAGAGTGGAAGTTTTTGAGTAATCTTTTCATAGTGGATGTTTCGTTCTATAGTATAGAAATAGCTATTGACCATGTTTATCATCTTGTTTTAATCTTTAATTATATTTTTGATGCTATTCAAGCTAAGTGCATATTGATAAAATAAAATGAACACCGGGTGAGAACTCCATGATACTTTTAAATAAACGAAAAGCAAAATTTGAAACATGTCTTTTCGAGTAAAATGTAATATCCAAAGCCAAACATTAAAAGCTTCAAAAAATGATTAATAATGATGAAACCAAGATAACAAAAATGATCTGCAGCTATTTCGGTGGACCAAAACGTCTGCCATCAATGAACATGGTTGACTTCTAACTTTCTGCTAAATAATGCCTTGAATTGTTTTGGTAACTGAACTACAAATAAGGTTCAGACATAGGTTCACAGATATAGACATTTACGTTCAGAGATAGGTTACAAATGAAATTTTAATTAAATTTCTTGATTATTCCCCAATCGAAAAGACAAAAAAAATGTGTACTTTTATTTCAGATAGCAGCATGATTATTTTTATTTCGTTTCATAATTTCACTAAGTTCAATAAATGCTTAAGCTCAATTTGAGTACAAAAAGTTTTGTTCCACTTTAATCCGTACACTAAATGTCTAAAACAGAATAGTTGAAAAATTGAGAGTATTACAATATGACCAAAAATAACGTCTAGATTTCAAGTCATCTTTGTTTACATGTAACTTAAAATAATATTAAAAAAAAAAAATTTAACCATTAATGTTACATTTTCATTTGAATTTCCCTTTGATCATTAATGTTAAATTTTCTTTCTCTTCCGTTAAGTTTTAAATCTCAGCGATTTAGGATATTTTTTACCTAATTGCAATTGTTTACAAATAATTATCTAACTATTGCTTTTTTACTATCGAAAACTATATAAGAATACAAGCTGCAGTAAGTAAACACTAATTTAGAAAAATTGTTATTGCATGTTAAGCAATTCTCAGAATACGCTCCACCGAAAGAATATCCGTTAAAAAAGCGATAGTAAATATTTGGTTAATGGATTTTAAACTTTGCTTAATGACAGTAAAATCACGTAATCGCTTAGTTCGGTGGATTTTTTCATTGATACTAGCCATACGCATTATATCGCTTACTTGCTTAAAATCGTGCAATGATTTTTCTATAATCAGGCAGCAATTTATATCGGCGTATTTTTTTGTACGGCACATGAATTTTTCAGAAACGTTTCTTGAAAGTTTTTTAACGCAACACTTTCCCTTAATACATAAACAATAGCCGTCATACCCAGCAAGATAAAACCTCTCAGAAAATAAAACGCAATTTTCTTAAGATACTTCGAAGAAAAGTAAAGAGGAATTTTCTTTTCTTGGAAACTTTTTGCTTTAATACAAAATACATTATTATTTTTATTTACTAAGATATTATGTCATGCCATGCAATTAGCTAATAAGAAATATTTTCGCAAGCCATAAAATAAGTTTATTTACTTTTATAGAATAGATTATAAGGATACGGTAGGATGTTAATCTGAAGAATTAAAAGCATCGACTTTTTTGCGTATCAAACCTCAAAAAATGGATATTTGACTGATAATCCAAAAACGGTGAAACAGAGATCAAAACTTAGCACGCGAGATTAAATTTTACCCGTCCTGGTGATTTTCTCGACGAGGTACTTCGTAATTAGCAAAACTGACCAGATCTCGATGAACGAAATATCTCGTCATTAAGAGAAAAAACTGACCATATAACTGATCTCGCCATCATAAAAAAAGGCAATGTCTTGATAACGAGACATCTCGTCATCAACAAAATTAGTCCAATCATGATGGACGAAATATCTCGTCGAAACCATTTGAAGGATTGATAGATGTAGAATTTTATTTCAAAATTGGATGTTGCCGAATACTATCACCATTGAATCTTGCCAATCACAATACTATCACATTGCGAATCAGTTACCACAATACTATCACATTGCGAATCAGTTACCACAATACTATCACATTGAATCACACACACACTTATCACAATACTATCACATTAAATCACTTATCTGTGATTCAATGTGATAGCATTGTGATAAGTCTATGATATGCACTTAGACTACGATATGCACTATTTGGTGAGTACCACATCGGCAAAGAGCACCCGATGAAATAGCATTGAAAAGTATACTTCAAAAATGATATCAATGGTAAGTTTAAACAAATAAGAGTGTAAACATACTAGTAAAGGGTTTGGGTAGGTAGGGAGGTAGTCAATTACCGTCGCACTGGAGCAACACGACGGTCTATTGGCGACATGGCGAAGTGAAACATCCGAGGATCACACCACATAATTTTGAACTGTGGCCAGATGACGAGGTAACATCTGAGCTGGCACTCCACTCTCCAAACTTCCCCACCCCACCAACGCGAGGATATTTGGGACATTTAACGTGCACCTTTGCACACGACGATCTGGAACAACATAACGGGCTATTGTTGACTGTCCTGGATCAACCCAGAAGAGAAAGTGACAGGATACGAGGACAATGCCTGAGTTGACACCGCACTCTCCAAACTTCCACACCATGCCAGCGTGAGGCCATTTATGGTCACAACATATTCAACACCAGTCCTTATGTACACAATGCTCTGACATCTGGGCGTATGACTTATTTTGGAGGTAATTCCAAAGAGTGCCAGCACCGCGACTAATAGTCTATTGTACTAAGACCCCTGTTGATACACACTAAAGACCGATTGCCGAAATAAGTTTCAGCATGTACCTGATTGGAATGTTACGAGTTCCCAGGGTTCGATACAACGGTATCCCAGGTATTCAAACCGTTGTGCAGAGTAAAAATCAGTCACACAATACATGTTTAGGACTCACTCTCTTCTACCATCTGACAACCTCTACATAATGGGTCATCTCTAACACCCATAAAGTTGAGGTGGACAACTGGGCTACTGAGGCCCCAGAGAAAATGAAAAAGAGCATCACCTTCCTTTAAAATCGCGAAGACAATTAAAAAGACAAAAGGCAAGTCACAACCACCCTGATTCCCCTTCCGAATTCTTAAAATCAGAATGAAGGTCAAAATAACGATTTTTCGCGAATTACGGAATAACCCCAGCGCACTAACCTTGTTCAATATTTCTTCGACAGAATGATTAACATTTCTGCTTCTGAGAACAAAGCCTCCCCGCTTTCTTTCGGAGCGAAAAAATACACACAAAGAATTATGCAGTATTGATTTTAATTAGTTTTAGCAACTGCATGTTTCTGAGTTCGAGACGGGCACTCAGCGGCACAGTGGGGCGAGGCTTCGGAAGTCCCGGCGGCTCGCAAAGCCGCTGTCGCTCTCAAACGCCCCTTCACAAAGACCGCTGCTATCAATTGCGGCAGTTTGAATAAAACTGATATTTATACGCGACTCAAGAAGGGGGATGCATGTGACAGTGATTTTGAACAAGTGGGAAAATCGGGGAGAAACACCGATTTCGGATTTTACGTGAGGAAATAAACCGGGTGCCGACGGATAAGAGAGTATGACATTGATTTCGTTAGTTGGTCGTGTGGGGTTTGAAAATAACCGTTAGTCGCAATACCGGTAAATCGCCGACGAACCGGTCTCGAAACCGGCTTTTAGTACTTTTTGCTTAGGTAAGTAATTTTAGTTGTGGTCGCATTGGAGCAACACAGTGTGCGGTGCGGGAAGATACGAGGACAACAGCACGTAATTTTGAGCCACTGCCATATGATAAGGCAACACCTGAGCTGGCCTCCACTGTTTTTTTCCTCGGAGTGAGGCCCCTTTGGTATGTGGTGTGGTAGTTTGGAGAATGAGGTTGTAAGCTCAAGTATGACCTCGTCATCTGACCGTGGCTCAAAAGGACGGGGTGTTGTTATCATCAGATATTTCTCTTCAGGATTGATTTCGGACCGTCCCCAAAAGCCCGTTGTGTTGCTCCAATGCAACATTGATTCAATTGTCTACCTTCCGAACTAAGAGAGAGGCTTGGATCTTTCCCTTTGGGATTGATCCCGATCCGTCGCCAATGGCCCATTTCGTTGCTGTAGTGCGACGTTAATTCAATTCCTTAACTACTCATCACCAAATTTAGAGTGATATTAGGATCTTTCCCTTTGTGATCGATCTCGAACTGCCGACAACAGCCCTTTGCCTTGGCTAGCTTGCTTCTGGTAGTCTCGACGTGGTATGACAAAAGGCAAGTTACGTTGTTGTAGCGCGACGTTAATTCAACTACCTACCAACATCAGAGTGAACCTAGTATCTTTTCCTTTGGGATTGATCCCGAACTGTCGCCAATAGCCCTTTGCCTTGGCTAGCTTGCTTCTGGTAGTCTCGACGTGGTATGGCAAAAGGCAAGTTACGTTGTTGTAGCGCGACGTTAATTCAACTACCTACCACCAACATCAGAGTGAACCTAGTATCTTTTCCTTTGGGATTGATCCCGAACTGTCGCCAATAGCCCTTTGCCTTGGCTAGCTTGCTTCTGGTAGTCTCGACGTGGTATGACAAAAGGCAAGTTACGTTGTTGTAGCGCGACGTTAATTCAAATACCTACCACCAACCTCAGAGTGAGCCTAGGATTTTTCCCTTTGGGATTGATTCCGAACTGTCGCCAATAGCCCTTTGCCTTGGCTAGCTTGCTTCTGGTAGTCTCGACGTGGTATGACAAAAGGCAAGTTACGTTGTTGTAGCGCGACGTTAATTCAACTACCTACCACCAACATCAGAGTGAGCCTAGGATCTTTTCCTTTGGGATTGATTCCGAACTGTCGCCAATAGCCCTTTACCTTAGATAGTTTGCTCCTGGTAGTTCTCTCGACGAGGTATACCGTCCTAATAAAACTGACCAGACCTTGATGAATGAGATATCTCAACCAACAAGATCTCGTCGTCGTATGCCATAAGAAAACTGACTTAATCTTGATATGAATGGGATACCTCACCCATTAAGACCTCATTCTTTTATGCCATAAGAAGAAAACTGATCTTGATATTGTCTTCATAAGATATCGGCAATATCTTGATGACGATATATCTCGCCATCGGCAAAATTGATCAGATGTTCTTGACCTAGATATCTGGTCAATACTACTTGGAGGGTTAAGACTAGAAAATGCAGAAAAGAGCACAGAAGTGGGGGAAATAGTTATTAATTGTTAACTAAGCTAGCTGGTACGGAAATTAGCAAAAACTATTACCATCGCATAATACCCTTGCCTGCATCTCCAGTTCGAACTTATCTTGCAAATCAAAACGGTACTGTGTTCCAATAAGAAAAAATATTTTTTCGCAAGAACGCTAATTTGCACGATAACTGATTTCTTTCCTCCGCTGTCGTGCAATTTTTTCTCGGGCTCGTATTGCGACGCCTTTAAGCACCAAATAGGAAGTAAATCGCCGAAGAATCAGCGCATCGGAATTGTTCAGGGGCTTTCCAAATTCCCTGGTAAGGATACGAAAGCAAATAAAACCAAAAACGCTAACGAGTCGGAAGATTAAAAAACCCGCTCGCTCGCTTAAGCCGGGAGAAGAGACAGAAGAGAGCACGGAAGTGTGAGACTCCGATTGATATGGCATAATTAAATAAGGAAAAAAGAGCGAATGCCGAGAAAAAGACTCATTTGAGAAAGAGAAAGAAAGAGAATACGTGTTAAAAAAGAGGGAATATCGAGAAAATCTAATTGACGATCTGCCGTGAGTCGAATAATTTTCACATCGCGAAAATTGAAAGAAAAAAATGATTGATTTCTCCTCAGCATTTAACTTTAAAGTTTTTTCTCCTATAGAGTACAGACGTTGATTATTGCGTCATATAATTGTCCTATCCACTTGGGGGCTAATTTAAAAATTACTCGCATCGTCTTAGCTGCTTCGGTGAGCCTAGTCAAGCGGGGGACGCTCCCGATTCGAATGACTTCCAACTTCAATTTGGATGGCGCCCTTTTCCCGGTTTCTTTCTCGATTGCGAAATTTGTTTTTTGATGCGACCGGTGAGTGAAAAAACTGCGATTGCAAATGGCGCGGCAGTGTAGTTTGAAACGCAATTACTGCGCTTCGTTTGTTTCCTGGCAATTCAGAAATCAATGAAGAATATAATTTTTAGTTTCATTAATTAGCCGCTTCATTAGAAGCGGCTGAAAATGGGAAATAAAAACTGTGGCTCGTGGTTTTGCAGTCAGCGGAGTTCGGCAACTCAAGAGCGTAAACAAGATCTGTAGTGATAGCCAGGACAATCTGTTTCTTCAAAGTAAAATAGAAGAGTTTAATCCCTTTATTTTTTCAACTGAATTTTAAAATGTAGGATAATTTACAGTTTAATACTATAATAATGTAGTTTCATTAATAAGCCGCGGAAAATTCGAAATAATTTGCGTGCATGTAGTTTAGATGCCAGCAAGATTCTGTACCATACACACTTGACCATAAACAAGGTCTGTTATGATAGCCAAAGATGTATTATCTTAACTTTATTTCTCCAACTGAATTTTAAAATGTAGGATAATTTACAGTTTAATACTATAATAATGTAGTTTCATTAATAAGCCGCGGAAAATTCGAAATAATTTGCGTGCATGTAGTTTAAATGCCAGCAAGATTCTGTACCATACACACTTGACCATAAACAAGGTCTGTTATGATAGCCAAAGATGTATTATCTTAACTTTATTTCTCCAGCTGAATTTTAAAATGTAGGATAATTTACAGTTTAATACTATAATAATGTAGTTTCATTAATAAGCCGCGGAAAATTCGAAATAATTTGCGTGCATGTAGTTTAGATGCCAGCAAGATTCTGTACCATACACACTTGACCATAAACAAGGTCTGTTATGATAGCCAAAGATGTATTATCTTAACTTTATTTCTCCAACTGAATTTGAAAATGTAGAATTATTTATAGTATAATAGTATATAATAATGTAGTTTCATTAACTATCCGCTTCATTAAAAGCGACAGAAAACGGGAAATAAAACTGAAGTACATAATTTTGCAGTCAGCGTAGATCGGGACCTTCTCAGCAGATAAGATCTGTAGTGATAGCCATGTATAGTATGTTTATTTAGAGTAAAATAGAATAGTTTATTATAATATATGGTAACGCGTATAGATTGTTAGTAGTCTATTTTTCTAATTGAATTTAAAATGAGGAATAATTTATACTTGAACTAATTTAGTCGCGGAAAATGCGAAGTAATAAGTGTAGCATGTAGTTTTGATGTCAGCGGGAGATTCTGCGCCTCTTGAAGATAAAAAAGATATGCAATGATTGCCAAGATCTTAATTCTACTTCCTTAGTTTAATTTTAAATTGTAGGATAATTTACAGTTTAATAGCATAATAATGGTTTCATAATTAGCCGCTTCATTAGAAATCATGTAATAAACAGGAAATAAAAACTGTAGCATGTAATTTGTAGTCAGCAGAATTCAGCATCGATTCAGCATAAACAAGATTTGTAGTGATACCCAAGATGTGTTAATCTTTAAAATAGAAAATAATATATTTCTGATTCTTAACTTTATTTCTTTAATGTAATTTGAATTTGGGCTAATTAATTATAATAGTAATATGTAGTTTAGCAGTATAACAGAATGTATAGTTTAATAGTATAACAATGTACACAGAGTTTAATAGTATAACACAATGCATAGTTCCATTAATTAACCACAGAAAACGAGAAGTAATATCTGTAGCAAATAGTTTTGCAGTCAGCGGGATACTGCGCTTCCTCGGCACAAACAAGGTCTGTTACGATAGCCTAGAGGTTATGTTGATCAACAGAATACAATAGAATTCTTTAATTGTTCAACTTTATTCTCTACTTGAATTTCAAAACGCTGTTTCTTTTCTCACGTTAAGCATGAAATATATAATTACATAATATTTACTTAATAATACTTTTTTGAGAGGAAAGAAACGCAAAATAATTTTTATTAAGCAAATGAATGAAATTGGCATACCTAAAGAGATTTTCCTTCTCACTAAAAAAATGTTCCCGAAATCTCTCCCGATAGATGCTCGATATCACTCCTCAAAAAGGCCCGGGAAATATCCAGAAAGTTTTTACGTTCCTCTTAACTGCGATAAGTGTAATATCGCTCTAGTAAGAAAACGCGAAGTTTCGAGAAAAACGATTCCGAATAAAAAGAGGGGAGCTCTAACAAAAATTCAAGCTTCTAGCAACTGAATCATCCACTTTCAGCAATAGATCCCCGTCTAATTGGCCATAGTGTCACAATGGATGACCGTACAGCGACAAACCAGACCAAAACAACTGAATTAACGCTTGGTGTGGGTTTGTTCCCTTACACTTGGCTTAAAACAAATTCGTAGAACGCAATAACACATCAATAAAAAATACCGCCCAAAAAATCGTGTTCCCGAAATATCTCCAGATGGATGCCTCCTATCACTCATAAAAAAGACTCAGAAAATATCCAGGAAGTTTGTTACCTTCTTTTCCACAGCGATAAATGTCCTATCGCTCGAGTAAAAAGCGCAATAAGATTCGTGGTAAAAAACGCAATAAGTTTCCAGGAAGACGATTCGAGATAGAGGGGAACTCCAACAAATTCCAGCTTCTGGCAATTGAATTATCCACTTTAAGCCGTGGATCGTAGTGTAAATAGCACTCGTGTTGGAATGAATGAACGAACAGCGGCAAATATAAAAGCAAAACAGAATTAAAGCTGTTGGTGTGCATTCCTACCATTTTGTTTAGTTTAGTCTTCCTGGTGGTCACCTCGGCGAGGAATCGCGCCATTGGAAAACTGGCCAGATTTTAATGGACGAGAAATCTCGTCATTAGAAAGAAAACTGACTAGATTTTTATCTTGATTAGAGAAAAAATTATCAGATCGCCATCGTCAAAAACCGACAATAGATTGATAACGGGACATCGCGTTATAAGCAAAATTGACCAGACCTTGTTGGACGAGATACCTTATCAAAACCACTTTGAGGGTTAAAGCGACTTCGTATCGAACGCAAAAAGTATCAATAAAAATTGCTGCTCACAAAATCGTGTTCCCGAAATGTCCCCAGATAGCTGCTTGCTATCATTCATAAAAAAGGCACGGAAAGTATCCAGGAAGTTTTTGTTACGATCCCTCCCACAGCGATAGGTATCCTACCGCTCTAGTAAAAGGACGCCAAACAGATAGTATTATGTAATTTTGATTTTATTTTATAGCTTGATTTGGGGGATAAAGAGGTTAGGATTTAACAAATCCGAGGTTCTAACAACTGAATCACTTACTTAAAGCAGTAGATCCCAGTCTAATTGGCCATTGTATAGTTATGCAGCGTCAAACCAAACCAAAACAACCAAATCAAAGGTCGGTGCGCATGTCTACCAAATAAATTCGTATCTAACTCCAAAAAAGCATCAATGAAAAATACGCTCACAAAATCGTGTTTCCGAAATCTACCGAGATGTATGCTCGCTGTTACTCTTAAAAAGGCCAGGAAATTATCCTGTTTAATTATTCCTCGTGTAGCAATAATTATACAGCAAGTAACCAAAGCAAAACTACTGAGTTAAAGCTCGGTGTGAATGCCAACCAAACAAATTTGCATCGAACTCCAAATACATATCAATAAAAATTAGCTCTCACGAAATCGTGTTTCCAAAATTTCCCAAGATGGATGCTTGCTATCACTCATAAAAAGACCAGGAAAATATAGTCTAATTATTCCTCGTGCAGCAATAATTATGCAGTGACAAACCATACCGAAACAAATTCGTATCAAACTCCAAAAAAGTTTTAAAAAATACGCTCACAAAATCGCGTTTCCGAAATCTCGTCAGATGGATGCTCGCTATCACTCTTAAAACGGACAGGAAAATATCCAGTTTAACTATTCCTCGTGTAGCAATAATTATATAGCAAGTAACCAAAGCGAAACTACTGAGTTAAAACTCGGTGTGTATGCCGACCAAACAAATTCGCATCGAACTCCAAAAACGTATCAATAAAAAATACGCTCGCAAAATCGTGTTCCCGGAATCTCCCCAGATGGATGCTCGCTATCGCTCTTAAAAAAGGCAGGAAAATATCCAGTTTAGTTATTCCTCGTGTAGCAATAATTATACAGCAAGTAACCAAAGCGAAACTACTGAGTTAAAGCTCGGTGTGTATGCCGACCAAACAAATTCGCATCGAACTCCTAAAACGTATCAATAAAAAATACGCTCACAAAATCGTGTTCCCGGAATCTCCCCAGATGGATGCTCGCTATCACTCATAAAAAAGGACCGGAAAGTATCCAGGAAGTTTTTGTTACAGTCCTTCCCACAGCGATAGGTGTCCATCCCTCCGCACGGTAAAAAACGCAAAAAGATTGCAGAAAGGCGATTCGGGATAAAGAGAGGGGAGCTCTAATGGGGAGCCAGGTCAAAACGCAGAACCAGGGAGGGTGGAGGGCCATGACTCACCTGTCTGCTCACCGCAACTTGAAGCTCGGCTGGTTTCACCATGGTTACAATGACTCTAATCCTGCACATTTTATAGCCGAAACCCCAAGACTCGCACATCTCTTTGGCGGAGGTAATTCTGAGCACGGAGGTCATTCCAGCTCTGAAGGCGAAGCGGATGGCGATATACCTAGGAGGGGTGAGGTCTTTTGGACCGAGATATACTCTTCCCCTCCCATTTTGGACCAGGAGATAGAGTACGAGGCTGTGATTTTTCGCTGTGAAATGCAACAGATGCAGTCGGGGAAAAAATAAATCGAAGGGATGGCGCCTTTTTATAGAACAAAATAGGCTGGAGGAAGAAAATTTCTATGCGGAAATGTATGGGATCGGAACCGCGAACACGGTGTGACAGAGATGGATAATTCGGACGTAAAAAAATAAACAGTCGTAATAATGATGATACGAATTTTTGTCACGTTCGTCTCCGTGTGACTGTTTTTTGTTGTTCCGTTAGCGACTGAAAGGAAGCTGCGGTACAGCTATACATTTCGGTATGATCAGTCTGTGATTATCTTCGTAATGTTTTTTTCATTGAGGTAAATCTATTACGATAAAACTCAGATCGGCTATTGATTATGTTTCATATTCTTCTTTTGGTTTTCAATCTGCAATAATCTTTACGAAATACATTCTTACAAATGAATATTCAATAAAATTTTTTTTGAATAGTACACATGGTGGAGCTGGTTGCAATGTTGCGAATAGATTATGGTAATTCATTTTTGGCGCAAGGCCTACATTTACCACACTAAAATGTTCGCATAGGGTCAAACGAAATGGAGCCAACATTTGGCTAATCTGAGCCAAGATTTAACCTGTGATTTTGTTCTCCTTCCGATCATTTGGATTTGCTTTGCTACCCAGGTACATTTTATACTATTGTTTAAGGTACGAGTTTTGGTTGAAGTTTAGAGTTGACTGTAATGTTATGAATAGATTATGGCAGGGCTCGAAATACCCGGGTGCACAGGTGCACTGTGCACGTGAAAATAAAATTGTGCACCTAATTTTTTCCCGCTAGGCGCACCTGTGCACCTAATTTAAAAACTTAGGTGCACCTTGTGCACCTGTATTAAAAAATATATTTCGAGGCCTGGATTATGGTTAATAGGTTGGATGATGCAAAGCCTACATTTGGCCACACAAACAGCGTACAGTGTTCCATACAAGTAGGTAGGTTGTTTAGTTTACGTCACAATTGAGAAACCCAAGGGAAAATATCGACTATGTTTCGTACAGCGTCAAACCAAATAAAATCAACATTTGGCCACGATGATACATATGTTATATACTGTTTTTGATAATTTGTTTTGCTCTGGTAACTAGATCATTGATACTCTTGGTTGAGGTACGAGTTTTAAAAATATTTCATAAGTAAATAACAAGTAAATCTTAAAGTTTTCAACACGTTGAATGTTCGTAAGGATATCTTAAATGTATAACCCTTCATTAGACTGGAATCTTTTCTAACATATGGGATCGAGACACTGGACATTTACTTTCCTAATTGCTCATGCATTAATTTTTTTTAAATACAGGTATTTCAGAACATATTTATAACTTATTGCGGTTATTTGTTTTAAGTAACTCCAAAATAAAAAGTAATCAGACACAAAAATTTATCAGTTATACTAAAAATTTATAAATGACTCCTTTTTACTGTTATTCTATTCATTGCGTAACATTGACAAACACACATTAAACGTCACCATGCATATGTAAGAAACAGTGCGACTAACGCAGGGTTAAAAGGACTTTTGGTTGAGGCTAAACTAGTTTTGAAGTACATTATATTTTAGAAAATACAATTTACCTTAGATATCTCGAACAACATTTTTTTTTTGAGATATCGATGACTTTTTAATGTATTATAAACTTAGATAATTTTCAGCAGAGGAAAGGTTAACTTCGTAGCCTTACAGAAGTTAATTTCATAAAACAGATTATAATTTTAAATGTATTAAAACCCTCCTGGTGGTTATCTTGACGAAGTATCCCGTAATAAGCAAAATTGATCAGATCTTGATGGACATATATGTCGTCATTACGAGAAAAATTGACCAGATCTTGATGAACAGATATGTCGTCATTACGAAAAAAATTGACCAGATCTTGATCGTCATCATAAAAATTTATCATTGCTGTAGTGCGACGTTAATTTAACTACCTTCCACCAACCTTAGAGTGAGACTACGATCTTTCCCTTTGGGATTGAACCCGAACTGTTGCTAATCCCGCTGCCTTGGCTAGCTTAAACCTCCTGGTGGTTGTCTCAACGAAGCATCTCATCATTAATAAAACTGACCAGATATTGATGAATGAGATACCTCGCCCATTAAGATCTAGTCGTCTTTGCCATCAGAAGAAAATTGATATGATCTTATGACGAATGGGATATCTCGCTCAATAAGATCACATCGAAAATCTCCTGTCGTCTTAAGCCATACGAAGAAAACCGACCAGAATTTGATCTAGTTATCATAAAAAAAAGTCGGCAATATCATGTTGACGAGACATCGACATTAGCAAAATTGATCAGATCTTGATGGAAGAGATATCTCGTCGAAAATACTTGGAGGGTTGAAAGCACGATAAGACATTTCCGGAAACAATTATCATTCTGTGTCATTAAGAAAAGCTTGACCTGATCATGATCATGCCATAAAAAAAACGACAACATCTTGAACATGCATAATTCAATCGGCATTCCTGATGACGAGATATTCCGTCATTAGCAAATTGATTAGATGCTGATGGACGAGACATCTAGTCGAAATCACTTGGAGGGTTAATGAAAAATAGTTCAAAAATAGTAAAAGGGAGAATATTGATCCATACCTCTATGCATTTTACAAGACGTTATTTTCAAATACATGAAATTGGAAGACAATTCGGTACGTTCAAATGAACTCAAATAAACATTTCAATTTAGGTAGAATTTCAAGTCTTCCACAGGAAAGAAAAGAACTTAAAAACGTGAAAACACCTACGGTGCAAAACACAAACGCATTCAGCGCAATCACACAAAAGTAGTCCAATATTTTTCAGTAAAAGAAAGGAGATTTTGCTTCAAATAAATACGTGGATGAAAAATCGAACGGAAAGTCTGCAGTGCGTGGCAAAATACATGTACAGACACACAGTACATTCCCCTCGAGGTTCTAAAAAAATCATGGTTTTTAGATCAACCGATAAATGGAGAATCAGACTTGTTTTCCCGAAAGAGAGAGATGAATTTTTCACTATGCTATATAATCTAATAGGTGAATTGGTGCAAGATGAAAAAGTGGACATGTTTTCCACTTTAAAATCCTTATTCTGTGTCGGGATGATAATGTTTCTGAAAAAATAGTGTGTCTACAGTTATGAATGGTTGGACAAGAAATATTTACTATCATCTTATTTTGTAGAGTTACGAGTAAGAGAATTTCAACCAATTTTTAAATCATGTTTGTATTTTATTGTGTTTTTAATTGCTGCTAAAAATGCTTTAGAAATGTATTTGTTATATGGCACTCATGAATTTCAGACAGTATTTGACCGATACAGTCTGGAACTTTAAAATCATTTCTATTAGTTGGGATGATAATTTTTCTGGGAAAAAAAATAACGACTCTACCGTTATGGTTGGGTTTGAAGCACAGAAAATATTTATTCTCATCACATTTTGTTGAGTTATACAAGTAAGAGAATTTCAACCAATTTTTAAATCATGTTTGTATTTTATTGTGCTGTTATTTGCTGCTAAAAATGCTTCAAAAACATATTTGCTATGACACTCATGAATTTCAGACAGTACTTGACCGATATAGTCTGGAACTTTAAAATCCTTTCTATGGAGTCGGGATGATAATTTTTCTGAAAAAAAAAAAAAAAAAACTTATCTCAATTATTATGGTTGGGTTATAAGCACAAAGTATCAGGGACTGGTTGGTTCACGCTATTCTAAATAAACCTTAAGATCACAACCTATTCAAAGGCATCATTTATAGCAACACAAGGCGAACCTCAAAATACTGACTTTCGTTAGCTGTCTTACTCTCCTAACTGGTGAAAACAAAGCGAACATCAAAATATTGACTTTCGTTTTCTGATCTACTCTCCTAACTGGTGAACCCCAAAGTGAATCTCAAAATACTGACTTTCATCTACTGCCCTACTCTCTAACTCGTGAACTCAAAGCGAACATCAAAATATTGACTTTCATTTGCAGCCCTACTCTCCTAACTGGTGAACTCAAAGCAAATATCAAAATATTGCTTTGATATTGCAAATATCAAAATATTGTCAACAGCCCTACTCTCTTGTCAATTTATTGGTAACAGTGTAGGATTTTTTAGTTCCTCACATTCTATTTCTAAGGCGTTAGCTTCACTTTGGTTTTATTTACTGAATTCTGTTTTTGTTGTTGACTGTCCCTAGTATTCTTTCACTACGTGCAAGTGCACATCTAGTATAGCACGAGCAACCCTGGCTTAATGATATCATTAACGGTAAGATACTTGTTTGTAACGTTAAAGGTAATTTCGTGTTTCCTTAGCTGCTAATCTGTACTAATTAAAGTTCGCATAGTAAAGTGAGTGTTACACAAGACTTGTATGATGAACTGGATGTTGAAAATTCCACGAAACATTGAATCTTGCAATGTTAAAAATAATTCACACCTTCTGCGTAATTCTTTTTAAAAAAAACAAGCTCTCGGATTTGATTACTTCTTCGTGGGGAAGGTTTGTTACATATTAATTAAATTACTTCAATTTACTATTAAAAAAAAGGTTCAATTTCGGGGTGAAAAGTTTATAGAAGCGTATTTTATTTCTGTCTGCGTTGAGACAAGAAGCAATTCGCCAAAAGTACATTTATTCTGAGTGGTAACGAAGAGTGTTTTGATAACATTAAAGGACAACATATTAGTTTTGGTACATTCTTAGCGCTGCGTGTATCTATCTGCTTTAACCATTAAAGTTTTTATAGGAATGCAAGTGTTAGACAAGACTTTTGACTGAACTGGAAATCGAAAGTTCCTCGAAATATTGACTCTTGTAATGCTAAATATAATTCCCACTTTAAGTGTAAGGTTTAAACTTCTTTCCAAACAAAACAAGATCTGGGATTTGGTTATTAATCAGTGGGGAAAGATGTTACTTATTCATTAAATTTGTTTGAATTTTGTATTAAAAATAGGGTTAGTTTTGGGTGAAAAGTTTATAGAAGCATATTTCAAATTTTTTTTGCGCTGAGACGAGGAAATATTTGTCCAAAACGAACAATTTACGCCAAGTGCTAATATAGTGTTATAACAACATTGAAGTTAAGATATTAGTTTTCATGTATTCGTCGTGCTTTGAGTATACCTACTTTAATAATTTAAGTTTTCATAGGAAAGAGAGTGTTAGACAAGACTTGTGCAGACTGAATTGAAAGTCGGAATTAGCTGGAAATGTCAACTCTTGCAATGTTAAAAAATAATTTCCACAATTGGGGTACAATTTTCTTTTTAAAAACAAGAACTCAGATTTGGTTATTTCTCCGGAAAGGGAAGAATATGCCACGTATCTATTCATAAAATTGCTTCAATTTTCCATTCAAAAAGAAGCATGTTGTGTTGCTCTAGTTACAACGTTAATTAAAATTACCATACCATTACCATTCAAAAAGAGGCACGTTTAGGGTGAGGGAAATTGTATGGCGTATTTAATTTTTTTCCGGATTTGGCGTATCTAATTTTTTCCGGATTTGGCGTATCTGATTTTTTTCCCGGATTTGGCGTATTTCAGAACTTTTAGAATAAGCTTACAATTGTCTTTTAAAAATAAGAACTCGGATTTGGTTACTTATGCCGGTAATGGTAATGGTAATTTTAGTTAACGTCGTACTAGAGCAACACAACGGGCTATTGACGACGGTCCGGAATCAGTCCCTTAAGGGAAAGATTCGAGGACAACACCTCGTAATTTTGAACCACGGTCAGATGACGAAGCAACACCTGAGCTGGCACCCCACACTCCAAACTTCCACGCCAACCCAACGTGAGGACTTTCGGCCACGACAGATTTAAGGTGCACCAGCCGCCTCTACACCATACGTTTACAAACATCCATGCCCGGACCCGGATTCGAACCAGGAACCTTCCGATCTAGAGGCTAACACCTTAACCACTATACCGGTTGGTCGGCGTTATTTATGCCGGAAGCGAAGAGTATGGTTTGAATTGGGTGAAAATTTTATGACATATTTCATTTTTTGGCATATTTCAGAATTTTCACTGTAAGCGTACAATTCTTTTTTTCACAGTAAGAACTCGGATTTGATTATTTCTACCGAAGCGAAGAGTATGCTACTTATTCACAAAATTGCTTCAATTTTGCATTATAAACAGGCTTGTTTTGTGCGAAAATTTAAGCGCATTTAATTTTTTCCCGTATTTTTATAATTTCCACAATACGCGTACAGTTTTCTTTTCAAAACAATTGGATTTGGTTAATCTTTCCAGAATGAAAGCAATTTTCCATTCATAAAGATACTCGTTTGGGGTGAAAAAAATTATGACGAATTTTATTTTTTCGTATTTGGCGTACTTAATTTTTTGGTGTACTTAAGAATGTCCACAAAAAGATCACGGATTTGGTTATTCCTCCTGGAAGGGAAGAGTATGCTACCTATTCATTAAATTGCTTAATTTTCCATTCAAAAAGAGGCTCGTTTTGGGTGAAAATTTTATGGTGCGTACTATTTTTTTCACGTTGATACAAGAAAAAAAAAAAAAACTCCGAAAGCAATCATTTACGCCGAGGGCTAAAGTATAGCGGAGCGGTGTGAAGACGCATTATATACAATTATGCCACGAACAGAAGCTAACTCCTTATGGGGAATATTGATTACTCTTCTTTCCCAATCACTGTAATCTTCGAAGAATTTTCGATTCGGCGGACAGTCTTGGCTTTATTTCACTTCTGGCAGTGTGATCATAAGCAAGAGGGATCGCAATTCAAAATTTATGAGATGGTAATGGTAATTTTTAATTAACGTCGTACTAGAGCAACACAACGGGCTATTGACGACGGTCCGGGATCAATCCCCTAAGGGAAAAAATCGAGTAGAAAACCAGGTAATTTTGAACCACGGTCAGTTGACGAGGCAACACTTGAGCTGGCTCCCCACTCTTCAAACTTCCACATCAACCCAACTTGAGGACTTCCGGCCACGACAGGTTTAAGGTGCACCAGCCGCCTCTACACCATACACTTACAAACATCCATGCACTGACCCGGATTCGAACCAGGATCCTTCCGATCTAGAGGCTAACACCTTAACCACCAGACTGGTTGGTCGGCGGCAATTTATGTGTTGTAGTCAAAAAATGAACCTAAATCTATTGCTTATGTTCAAACTCCCCGGTAATTGGTAATTTTAGTTAACGTCGTACTACAGCAACACAACGGGCTATTGACGACGGTCCGGGATCAATCCCCTAAGGGAAAAAATCGAGTAGAAAACCAGGTAATTTTGAACCACGGTCAGATGACGAGGCAACACTTGAGCTGGCTCCCCACTCTCCAAACTTCCACATCAACCCAACGTGAGGACTTCCCGCCACGACAGGTTTAAGGTGCACCAGCCTCCTCTACACCATACACTTACAAACATCCATGCACTGACCCGGATTCCAACCAGTATAATTCCGATCCAAAGGCTAACACCTTAACCACCAGACTGGTTGGTCGGCGGCAATTTATGTGTCGTAGTCAAAAAGTGAACCTAAATCTATTGCTTATGTTCAAACTCCCCGGTAATTGGTAACCGGTATAGTGGTTAAGGTGTTAGCCTCTAGATCGGAAGGTTCCTGGTTCGAATCCGGGTCCCGGGCATGGATGTTTGTAAACGCATGGTGTAGAGGCGGCTGGTGCACCTTAAATCTGTCGTGGCCGAAAGTCCTCACGTTAGGTTGGCGTGGAAGTTTGGAGAGTGGGGTGCCAGCTCAGGTGTTGCTTCGTCATCTGACCGTGGTTCAAAATTACGAAGTGTTGTCCTCGGATCTTTCCCTTAAGGGACTGATCCCGGACCGTCGTCAATATCCCGTTGTGTTGCTCTAGTACGACGTTAACTAAAATTACCAATTACCAATTACCGGTAGGAATCTCGTCATCTGACAGTGGTTCAAAATTACGTGATGTTATCCTCGGTTCTTTCTCTTCGGTATTGATCCCGGATCGTCACCAATAACCCATTATGGTGCTGTAGTGGGACGTTAATTAAACCACCTGCCTACATACCTACCATGTTGCCGACCAACCGGTAATGGTAATTTCAGTTAACGTCGTACTGAAGCAACACAACGGGCTATTGACACCGGTCCGGGATCAAACCCCCAAAGGACAGATCCGGTCACTCATAGAAACTGAAATCTTACTCAGATCGAAGGTCCTCACGTTGGGTTGGTGTGGAAGTTTGGAGAGTGGGGTGCCAGCTCAGGTGTTGTTTCGTCATCTGACCGTAGTTCAAAATTACGAGGTGTTGTCCTCGGATCTTTCCCTTAAGGGATTGATCCCGGACCGTCGTCAATAGCCCGTTGTGTTGCTCTAGTTACGACGTTAATTAAAACTACCAAGGGCCACACCACGTAATTTTGAACAACGGCCAGATGACGAGGTCACGTCTGAGCTGACACCTCACTCTCCAAACTTGCACACCACGCCTACGGTAGAACACTTGAAGCCACGACAGGTTTAACGTGCACCAGCCCCCCAATAATAAAGGTAGGTAGTTTAATTTACGTCACACCGGAGTATCAACGCAACGAGTAACGAGCGGGGTCAAAACCTGGGCAGGCATCCCACTCTCTAAACCACGCCACCCCAACGCTAGCATTAGAAAGGCAATTTTATGAATAAAACTGCGGGAACCGAAGAGCTCTCTCGCAATGTTTCCGCCATGCTCTTAAATATAAATTTACGAAACCTAGTCTACCATTATAATGGCTGCATAAATCTAATTCTTTGCGTTATAATGTCTGGAGGCCAGCCCCCGCATAGCTCGAAACCGCTGTTGTGATCGTAAAGAGACTAGGATTGAAAAGACAAATGCAACAGTTTGCCACTTATGACCTAACAAAAGTTTTATGACCAAGTGAGGGAGCTAAAGGGGAAGACGCAAGCCGTCAGCGTGGAGAGAGGATTTGGTTTTTAATCTTCATCGGGATAGAGAAGAAAAGAAGTGGGCTCTAATCCCTCTGAAAAGGGTACTTTTCCGCGACAACATTTTCGAGCTGCTGAGATCTTTCCTTTTAGTCTAGTTAGATTGTTTCCCTCTGGAAGCAAAGAAATCCGGGATAAGAAATTCCTTTCGTCCACGAATATGTGGGATAAAGTGAACCGAAGGTGATGGGATGGAGGATCTGTCTTAACCTGAACTAATGACGTTGTTAAAACAGCGTGTAAAGGAATATGTGAGGAAAAGTTTATTTAATAATTTTTATTTTTAAACCTCAAAAAATTGGTTGATTGGGTTTTTATGGAGCTAGGGCCACACATGGCCAAACCTCTTTAAATGGTTTTGACTAAATATATCGTCATCAAGATATTTTTATGATAACGAGATCAAGTTATGGTCCATTTTCTTCTAATGACGAGATATCTCGTCCATCAAGATCTGCTAATGTTTTCTTCTAATGACGAGATATCTCGTCCATCACGATCTGCTAATGTTTTCTTCTAATGACGAGTTATCTCGTCCATCAAGATCTGCTAATGTTTTCTTCTAATGACGAGATATCTCGTCTATCAAGATCTGCTAATGTTTTTTCTGATGACGAGATACCTGTTTAAAGAACTGTGAGGAAAAGTTTATTTGATCACTTTTATTTTTCACTTTTATTATGATCACTTTTATTATTTTCGACGAGATATATCGTCCATCATAATCTTGCAATTTTGCTTATGACGAGATGTCTCGTCACCAAGAGGTACTGTCGATTTTTTTTTATGATGATGAGATCAAGGTGTAGATAGTTTCTTCTGTTGGCGAGATATCTCGTCCATCAAGATGTGCGAATGTTTTTTTTAATGACGAAATACCTCGTCAAGATAACCACCAGGAGGGCTAAGCAGTCACATGCCCCAGGTGCAGAATTATATTCAATGTTCTGCAACACAACTCCAAGCAATTGCAATTGTCCTGCGGGCATTTTGTCCAAATTTTGAAAACTGAAGTCAAATAAAAAACAGACGTAAAACCCAATTATTGGCTAAATATGTATAACATATATATAATAAAACACACACTCATCAAAATGAATTAACTTACTGTATTTAAAACCAAGGCATACTTTCAGAATTTGCAATTATGTCAATAACTTTTAAAGTAAAATATTTTGTCATTGACATACAAGATGTGTTATTTATAAAGTGCTTGTGGTAATTTGGGTTGTGCAGGGAGGTTGTTCCGTAGCTATATAGAAAATAAAAAAAGGTGTGGCAAGGAGCGCGCTTTGCACTACAGAACATCGTAACTTATGATTGAAAAAAAATCGGCCAAATTTTGATAAAATTAAGGAAAAATTGTTCTGCAGACTTTTTGTTCTACGACGTACATCATTCTACGACGACGCAGTTTTAAGCACTCTCTGCTCCCGGGGTCACATAGAAGGATCCTTAAACTTTACAAAATGATTATAAATACGGAAAGTGTAATTATATACATAATATATATATATATATATATATATTGCAGGCCTCGAAATAGATTTTTTAATACAGGTGCACCTTGTGCACCTAAGCTTTTAAATTAGGTGCACTGTGTGCACCTAGTGGGAAAAAATTAGGTGCACAATTATATTTTCATGTGCACAGTGCACCCGGGTATTTCGAGCCCTGATATACTGTGTACGTATATTGTATAAAACATGATATTTATTATTACAAACAGTTCCAAGCTAACACCAATTCTAGGCCATAGGCAATTTCTTTTTCGTACTTGGATCTTCATTTCCTTCTCGTCCTTAGCAAAACTGATCAGATCTTTGACGAGATATCTCGTTGAAACACTTGGAGGGTAATTTATCACAACGTGGCACTCTCTACGTTTTCTCGAGGCATCCTAGGAGGTGTTGGCACATAGCACAAGCTGGAGTGTGTGTGGGACATGCCATCCTGTTCCGACTTTCGGGAAGCTGGCCCGCATTTACGTGTCCGCCTTGAAGCAACCACGAAACTCCAAACACATAACCCAAACTCGGCACATACGAGATTCGAACTCTTAACCAAACCCTCCATTCTGCCAGTTTCTTGAGAGCGACAGCTTTAGCCACTCTAGTGGAATACAATCTTTTCATAATCACTTCAATTTGGTGGGAGACACATTTCATGGGGTTAAATATTTACCCTCCAAGTGGTTTCGACGAGATATCTCGTTTTTGAGATATTGACAATATATTTTATAGTGACGAGATCTTTAGAGATGGCTAGTTTTCTTCGACTAACGAGATATCTCGTCAATCCGGATCTGGTAGGTTAATGACGATATACATCGTCGAGGCAACTACTAGCAGGTTTAAACTGTTATTTTAACTATCTTTCTAAAATACGTAGAAAGATAACATGGGGGGGGGGCAAATATTTTTTAAGACCCTCTGTACGTTCAATATGTATGTCATAATAATATGTATATCATATGTAGCATAATGACGTATATATCAAGTAACATTATGAAATTTATGTATTTTCGTCAAGAAACATCAATGGAAATGTTCATGCATGCATCAAGGGTATTTAAATATGTAATTTGGAGGAGGTTGGTTTTGGGGTTTTATGGCACAATGGCTACATTTGGCCATGCTGCGCCAGACATAAGACATACATCAAGTAATCGACATACACGTAATGCAAGTTTTAATGACACAGAAGAGAGAAGTGCACCGATATCGAGGAGGAAAATTAAAAAATAAAAGTTCAGAACCAAAAATGCACTTATTCTTCGTGGTAGGAATGATGGGAACCAAACTTCAGAAGCTAAATTAATTGCAACGGTTCTAAATTTTTTTATGAAAAAGCTTTTTCTCCCTTTCAAACGAGCCATCCGTTATTGACAACATAAAACGTGAAGATCACAAATATAGTCGGTATCTTCATTCTCATGCGTCTCAACCACGTAGATAATGACAGCGAATTAAATCACACTAGGTACCCCCCAAGAAAGTATGCAGTGCTGATAATAATATTATCTTCGTGGTCCAATCTTTTTGGGCTAATTTGTCAATGGGCATACTGCAGAGATTCCCGTTGGGCTCAGCTAAATTGTGTATTAATGAGCGTTTACTATTTCCTCCCCGTCGGAAATTGGTCACTAATGGGCTCAATAACAGTCGGAGATCCTCGAAATTAGCGAATTAAAATTGCGTATTAAGTACGGTGCGGAATGGTTCAGGAATTGTCAATTTAGTGTAACGTGCAATTTTGAAAACAATTCCCGTGGTAAGTTACTACGTTAAAGCCAGAATATACTAGGGGCGTCATTTACTAGGGACCCCTTCAAAACATGAGGGATGAACATTACACATTTACAGACTATTTAGAAAGTCAAATTGAGAGGGAAACTTGATCGGATTTCAACTCCTAAGGGCTCGAACCGTTTGGGTTCCCCAAATATTTTTATAATGGGGTGCAGACTACAAACATACTACGTTCAAGCGAGAATATCAGGGACACCAACTACTAGGAACCCCTTCAAAACATGAGATGAACATTGCACATGTACAGATGATATGGGTAGTTAGGATATATCTTGACCTGACTCAATAGGTCGTATCGTTGTTATATCAGGATACAGAGGTTCCAATTTCTAAGGTCCCAAACATCTTTGGT
>OX375884.1:31991987-32141987 GCA_947359465.1 Metellina segmentata
AACTGTTTGATGGACCGCCTCTTCCATAGATGGACAGCGAAAGGCAGTTATTTAATTGAGCACTCTATATTAATTTGCTTCCTTCCCAGTTCGTTTTCGTGCAATCACCGATTCATAAGATGAATAGCAACTAATTGAAGTTGCGTCTGAAGCAAGAATAAGTTTTCCCGGGGGAACACATTCCTACACGAAAGGAGGACTGTCTGCCTACATTAGCATGGTAGACGCAAATTTTAACGGACGCTATGTTAATGGAGTTTACTTTAGTGTGCTTTCTTTGCGCTAAATCTTTACCTAAACCGAGCCCTCTGGTTCGGACTCACGTGTGAGTGCCGGCAATTGTGCGAAAATTTAATTAAACTTAACGAGCTAGCAATTAAAGCTCAGTTCCGTTCGCTAATAAAAGGAAAGAGTGGTAGACTTGGGGGCCTGTGAGAAAAAGTTCGGAACACAATTGCCTTTCATGGTAAGAAATCCCAATAAATGAAAACAAAATTTCCAGCAGATAGAATGGATAGTTTCGGCACTGTTAGGAGGGGGCTGGGAATTAAGTTATTTAATTTCTATCCCACTTTTTCTACAATTAAACACCTGATTCCTGAATATTTAAAACTAATTTAATAATGTAGATTATATTGTAGTTTCTCTTAGGGCTTTTCCTGACGCTGTTTTCTGGTCAAATATGGTCTTTGCGCTTTAGAAACAGCCAATCACTTTGGCAAGATTATTATTAATTTTTAATTAACGTCGCACTAGAGCAACACAACGGGCTATTGACAACGGTCCGGGATCAATCCCTTAAGGAAAATATACGAGGACAACACTTCGTAATTTTTAACCACGGTCAGATGACCAAGCAACACTTGAGCTGCAAGATTATTGGAACAGCAAATCCATTTAGTAGAAAACACATACTTTCAAACGTGAGTTGAATAAACATAGGTCTTTACTAAAATCAATGGTGAATTAGTGGGCGCGATAGCATGTTGTGAGTTGTAGTTGGCACACATTAGACTCCTGTAACTTACCCTGTCTTTTTGTCACTAAAAACTTCATTTTTGTGTGTAGGTTCATTTACTTGACACCTGTCTGTCTTGTGTTTGGCGCAGCTTGGACAAGTATGGCCATTGAGACATAAAGCCCAACACAGCCAACTAAAATCAATGCTAATAATGTTATTACTTCATAAATATATATTTTTTTGCTAATTTTATTTCAATACATAAAAATTTAACCAAGCAAGGTCCTAACGAAATTTGAATGTACACAGAATATTTTAAACCTGATGATAGGCATGCCAGTGTCTATGTGGTACGAGGTGCATGAATGCTGCTACCTCGTTATGGACGGCGGAGATTGAGATTATGTTGTTCTAAGTAGATCATGAGGGGTTCATGATAATTTTTGGGGAATGCCTTCGGCTCTTACCACTGATCTGAACCAATTTTCTTGTGTCCTCCGCTAATAAAATCAGTCGCAGCACAATTTGACCTTGATGGTAGGCATGTTAGTGTCTATGCATTAAGTGGTATATAATGCTGTTATCGTGCCATGAACTAAGGAGATCGTATTTGTGTTGTTGTTTTTGGACTTTGCGATATAATCCTAAGTAGATCATGAAGGGTACGATCATGATAATCTTTTGGGTGCCTTTAGCAGATGTCTTAACACTTGACAAGGTGTACAATACCGACAAAATTGCCACCCATCACCGATAGAAACGATCAACCGACGAGTTTTGTACACGCAGAAAAAGGTGGTTGGTTTGGGGGTTTCATGGAATAAAGGCCATGTTTGGTAAAGCTGTGCCAAACAACGTGACGTTAATGGACATACACACGAGGAAAGTTTTACTGTCACAGAGAAATATATACAGGAAGGAATCGAATACGTGCTGCGAAACGCCGAGTGTAAAACTCAGTGGCTTGATAAAATACAATCTCCCTGAACTGAAGTGATTTCATTAACCGGCGAACACTGCCATTGAAAGAGCTAACTTGATATCACAATTCTAAATAAATTTGGAACACTAATTACTAAAATAAGTCGTTCATAAAATAAAATCTGTCTGAACCGAACTGTATCACAAGTCTAAACTTCGGAGCGACATTTGCAAAAACCAGTCACTGAGTAAAAATAAAATCTGCCTGAAACCGAAGTTATTTTATTAAGCGTGAACACTGTTTTTGAAAGAAGTAACTTGGAATCACAAGTCCAAACTTTGAAGCGACAGTTGTAAAAATCAGTCGCTAAATCAAAAATTTGTTTGAAAAAACTTAAGTGATTTTATTAATTGACGAACACTTAGAAGGAAGTAACTATGTATCACAATTCTAAAAGAAATTTGAACCAATTTCAAAAACAAGTCTCATAACATAAAATCTGTTTAAACCGAAATGAGTTTAAGCAGCGAATACTTAGTAAAAAAAGTAATATCTTGTACCACAAGTCTAAACTTCGAAGCGACAATTTCAAAAAACCGTCGATTTATCATAATAAAACTTGTTTGAAAAACCGAAGTGATTTTACTAAGCAGCGAACGCTCCATGGAAAGAAATAACTTGATATCACAATTCGAAATAAAATTGGAAGACCAATTGCAAAAATAAGTCGTTCATAAAATAAAATTCTGTCTGAACCAAACCGAGTTTCAGCGGCGAACACTGTCATTGAAAGAAGTAAATTGTATCAAAAGTTTAAACAGCGAAGCTACAGTTGTGATCAAAACCAGTCGCTTGATAAAAATAAAATCTGTCTAAAACCGAAAAATGATTTTATTAAGCGCGAACACTGTCATTGAAAGAAGTAACTTGGTATCACAAGTCTAAACTTCGAAGCAACAATTGCCAAAATCCAGTCGGTAATAAAAATAAAATCTGTCTAAACCGAAAGTGAGAGTTTTGTAGAAAACTGCCGAGGCCATTTTATAATTTTCTCGTAATCGCTATCAGTGACAAAAAATTCAGTTTGGCTCACCCAAAAGACAAATTTTTCAGATTACAGCCAGGTGAAAGCGTTTGAGACGAAACGACAAAACAGATATCACAAGATGATAAATGTCCTGAGATATCACCTGCTGAATACTGAAATAATCAATATATACGGCTCATTTACTGATTATACTTCTAATACAGTATGCCAAGGGAGTACGTTTTGGTGAAATAGACAGTTACACGCTGCAGAAGCAAGAAGCAAAATTGATAAATTACGAATAAATTCATGAAATGATGAATTTCGTTCATGTTGGGAGTTTACTATACGTAATACACAGAACTATTGTATACTCTCATATCAAAAAGAATTAGTTTGCTAATGATGATGCAAATGACGAAAGATGCAAATGTAGGCTGATATATGACCTGCATTATACAGAGTTAAGCAGTTTCCGTACATTTTTTACAGCTGTATATGGTAATTGATACATTTCTTTAACTATCCTGGGTGTAGTTCTGATTTTCTGTATACGTAAAATCTTCCATTGTGCGTGTAATCATATTCTGGCGGTGGTTCAAAAATAAGAGGGGTTATCTTCAGATCCTTCCCTTCAGGATTGATCCCGGATAGTAGTCAATATCCCGTTGTGTTCTTCCAGGGCAACGTAAATTCAACTACCTACTTTGTGGGTGTAGATCCATTTACTAGACGGAAAAACATTTCTTGGAGACTCGGGACCACGTCTGGCTCTTGCATCATACGAAACCAATAAACCGTAAAATTTGGGGCTGAGGTAACCCAGTTGGAAGAGTTCCGGATTACCAAGTTCGAAACTAGGTCCAACCAAAAACCGTCGTGCAGCCCACACATACACGCATGTTGAATCTGTCGTGGCCTCAAATGTTCTCACGTTGGCGTGGTGTGGAATTTTGGAGAGTGGGATGCCAGCTCAGGTGTTGACTTCGTCATCTGACCGTTGTCCAAAATTACAAGGTGTTGTCGTTCCCTTCGGGATAGGTCCCGGACGTTCGCCAATAGCCCGTTACAGGGACGTATTTCTAAATAGGCTAAGTAGGATGCAGCCTAGAGCAGCAAATTTTTCAGGGGCGGCAGTTTGGCAATTCAAAGGTTAAAATGAAGTATTTCAGACGTTAATAATATTTTCCGTACGAATTTAAGAATACATGTTACAACATTTCATGTTGCTCCAAGAAATATATGTATTTTTTACGTGCTCTACAAAGCGATGGGAATGCCTAACAAGCGTTATGGAAGAATCTTATCAGAATAAGAAGACAATTAAAAAAGTGTGTCCTACTCGATGGTCAGCAAGAGATGACGCGTGCCAAAGTTTACGAGAGTCTTGGGATGAAGTGTACATTGCTCTGACAAGAATTTCAAATAACACAACAGAAAAAAGCAACGCCTAGATGTGAATCCCGAGATAGTTTTGAGACTGCGTTTATGGTGTGTTTCTGTAGCACCGTACTTCACAGAATCCATGAAGTTAGCAAAGCCATGCAAAGTGGAACTGTGGATGTTTTCTTGGTCAGATTTGTATGGCTCTCTTGAAGAATATTTTACGGAACAGAGAAACAACTTTGATTACTTTGAGGAATTCGAATACTTGAAGGAAGTTAGAAACCCATTTCCTTTTTTAACGAATCTTAAAAGAAGTAAGTAAAAAAAACCCAAGTTGATAACTAATTTGAATAGATAAAAAATATTTATCATGTAAACCAATTAAAATTGTTGTAGTTTTATCTAAACTAAATGAACTTTATGTTTAAAAAAGATGAAAACTCCAATGAAATCTATCCTTTTGTTGTATAAAACAAATGTATTAAACAAATATGAGCTATAGAGGGGGCGCCAAATGGACTTTAGCCTATAGGCGGCATACTCTTAAATCCGGCCCTGGCCCGTTACGTTGCTTCAGTTCGACGATAATAACTAGCTACCGTATAATGTGTTCCAAAATTTGCATTCACATTTTATCATTATATTATATATCTATATATTATATATCTAAAAAATTTATATATTATATATCTATATATTATATATCTATATATTATATATCTATATATTATATATCTATATATTATATATCTAAAAAATTTATATATTATATATCTATATATTATATATCTATATATCTTATATATCTATATATTATATATCTATCTATATAAATAAGAATGGAGTGTTTGTTTGTACATTCAATATTTTCGACCCATTTCAAGTTTTCTATCCGTTTTGGACCCTTCTGATGCCGAATCCGCCTTTTTCTCGTTTGGTGTCTGTCTGTATGTTGTGCCCTATACACGTCCACGCGGTTTGAGATATTTTCATGAAAATTTGCATACAGTGAGTACTTATTTTCATTTAGTGAGTGGCATTGGTTGCGAAAGTCTGTCTGTCCGTCTTTCTGTTCTATGCTCGATTTTGTGTTTGTGTGTTTGTGTAGACATCACATGAATTGTATTCCAGATATTTGATTGCATTGTATTTTATTTTATACATTATCTATTACTTTAGTGAATGCAATATTAAACATTTTTTTATTGTTATATTTAGACGAGTTTCATGCTAAAACACCTGAGTAAGTATACTTAAATCAGGCACAATTTGATAGTTTTCGAAAAATTGGAATGTAGTTTGAGTATTACGATTACTTTCATTTGCTTTACCAGTAATGCTGAAAACCAATTATTTTTCCAAAAAAAATGTTATGGTGAAATTTTAGCTCTGATACTTTATTTATTTCGAGTCTTATTTTTATTCTTTGCGCAATGAAAACGATTTCCGAATATTTGGGACAGACGATATTTTTCAATGAAACGAGAATGAACAAGATCGCGCGAGCAGTGATATTTTTTCTGGTTCTTTCGCTCTGAATTAATTTCACATATCTAAATTTTATACACTTTTAGTTGTAAGTTGTGGCAACTGTGCGAGATCAAGAGATAAAATTGAATCACAAATTAATATCTTTAGAACAATTTTTTGCGACATCTTTTATTTTGTTTTACTTCGCTGTTTCCTGTTTTAAATATTTATAATTTTAATAAATGTGTTTTCCTTCTCATCACACGCAACAGCACCACAAAGTATTAGACTTAAAAATGTTAGGTAAGTCAGTATAAATTTTCAGTAAATTTTAAGTGTAGTTATGCCATTATTGAAAGAATAATGCCGTTATTGAAAGAATAATACCGTTATTTAAAGAATAATGCCGTTATTTAAAGAATAATGCCGTTATTTAAAGAATAATGCCGTTATTTAAAGAATAATGCCGTTATTTAAACAATAATGCCGTTATTTAAAGAATAATGTCGTTATTGAAAGAATAATAATGTTTAAAAATCCAAACTATAACTTTTTCCTACATTAAAAAATTCGTTGTAGTAATGACAGGAGAAGATTGCAAAATTTTACAATGTCGCATACCGGAGGCAAGAGTGCCACAAGTAAAAAAATATTGTTTTGTTGACTATGAGTGCGAGAGCACTCGCCGTAAATCGTAATTTTAATTAATTGAGTTGCACATGAAAAGAACTTAAGAAAGGGAATTCCAAATCTTCCTATAAATCGTCTTTTATAGTAGTAACCTTAGTATCACCTTTCGTCTTTTTGTAGCTTTGTCATACAGCAATTGTGCGATGTATGTGAAATGTATTACATGAATGGATATGCATGTGTAGGATTTGTGTCCAAAGTAAGTTGTAGAAAATATAAAGATGGCGAAAGGTGTTAAAATAAATTTTTATTCTACAAAAAACGTAAGTCATTATATATTTTGATTATCTCTTCAATCTAGAGTAAACGAATTCAAACCGAGTAAGGTCGGGTATTTTGCTAGTATATTATAAATCTATTTCGAAATAGATTTTTTAATACATGTGCACCTTGTGAACCTAAGTTTTTAAACTAGGTGCACAGTTTAAACTGTAGGAGCACATTAAAAAAAAACGTAAAATAAGAGTATGGATGTAATGTAAGCTACTTTATCAGTTAGGTATGTTTAGATAGGTTAGAAAGTATATATATAGTAGATAGTAAATAAAGATATTTAAACATCTAAATTCTTCCTTTTCCGGCGCACGGCTGTCGCTTCAACAGAGCCATCTGGAAAATATTTCGATCATCGGAAAGTTCTGGTGGCAGCGGTACACGTAAACCTTCCTCCTGTATAAATCTGTTATGGACCAGAGATTTTGTTTTCGCATAGTGGGTATTTAGGAATTTTAATAACGCTCCTTTAGAACGACAGAGGTCGATACTAATATTTTGTTCAAACATCAAAATATCATAAAACACGTCCCCCCATTTTTTTTAACGTTAGGTGCAATGAGTGCACCTAGCGGGAAAAAAAATTAGGTGCACAATTGTATTTTCATGTGCACAGTGCACCCGGGTATTTCGAGCCCTGATATACTAATATATATATATATATATATATATATATATATATATACCTTCCTATTATTACTACTTATCATTTTAATCTATTGTCTCGGAAACAAATAGTTTTTTTAATTTACACACCAGTAATTAAAAATATTCTTTTTCAGGTCAATGAGCGAAAATGTGAAAGGAACAACACAACGCGCTATTGGCCACGGCCCCAGATCAATCACCAAGGGAAAAAAAAACGAGGACAATACCAGGTAATTTTGAACCACGGTCTGATGTCAAGGCACCTGAGCTGGTACCCCAGTCTCCAAACTTCCACACCACGTCAACGTGACATTTGAAGCCACGAGATTTAACGTGCACCAGCCCTAGTGTACGCAATGGTCTGCGGATAGACAGAGTTTCGAACTAGCAAACCTGTGATTGTATAATTCAGTATTCCTTCAACCGGGCTACCACGGTCCTATTAACCTTACGAGGTAAAAACAATACATAAAAGAAGATAATAAATTTTTTCTAAAACATGTTCATTGATATATTAGATTATACATGAGGATTAAATGTCAAGATCAAGTGTCATTGAAGTATATAATTTTTCCTCGACTGTCAAAAAGTAAGTTAATTGTGTTTCAAAAATCGAGTTCCTCCACAAATTTATTCATGGTTAACCAGATTTATTAGTTGTCTCTTGATCAGACTGAATTTAATTTTATCTCATCACTTATCTTTTAAGAAATTAACAGTTACAAAAATTTTTAGTTATTTGATGGCTTAGTGTGCACATTTTAATGGCCTAAAAGAATTCAAACAAAACAAGAAAATGCCGAAGAAAGAAGTTCCAATTCTATTTCAATTAACTAACATTTAGTTTTTAAGAAATGGTGCAAAATAATAGATTTCGAGCAACTAAAAGGAATTATCTCAGAAATGGTGATGCATTTTGATTTCTCATGTGGTCTAAGCTTTATTGTTTTTTTATTTATTCCCCAGACATGGAAATATTCTGCGTCTGTAAAAAATATTTTCGTCTCCCGATTATATTTACATTTAAACCGCTTTAACACATACATTCGGTATAATTAGCCATAACAAAAATGACCATGGACTGAGCAAACCCAAACAAAAAAAAATTGACTTTAAATTCATTCTTCAAAGAAGCTAAAAAAACATGCAAGTATTACAAACTAAGAACGAACAAAACGTTACGCACAAAAGTAATATGCGTTTCTCAAGCAAGTTTCTCAAGCAAGTTCCTCAAAATTAAAGATCGATAGTAATTTTAATTATATTTATTGCGTATTCCAATACAATATTCACGATATTATGTTTTATTCCATTCAAAAATCAGAATTTTTATATTTTGTAAAGAAAAAGTCAGTCTCAAAATAAAGTATTTTTACGAATTTAAATTCCGTAAAAAGTGTTTTTGGAGAAGTAATTGATTTTTCAGCAGCACTGGTAAAACAATCCAAATATTCAAAAATTTCATATTTTGTAAAGAAAAAGTGAGTCTTAAAATAAGGTGGTTTTACGAATTTAAATTCCGAAAAAGTGTTTTTGGAAAAAGTAATTGATTTTTCAGCAGCATAGTAAAACAATCCAAGTAACTGCAATGCTGAATATACCTTCCAAGCAACTCAAAAACCTACCAAATTTTAGTTGATTTAAGTGTAGTTACTCATATGTTTTAACGTAAAACTTGCGTAAATATGCAAGTAAAGAAATTTTAAATAATTTATTCACTAAAGTGAAATATGATGTATTAAATTTTGAACAGTAGCATTAACACATGTTAAATCAATTTTATGGACATTTGTAGAAACACACAAATACAAAATCAAACATAGAACGGATAGATTGACAGACTTACGCAACCGAGTACATTCCCGAAATGATTGTAAGTTACAGTATGCAAAGTTTCATAAAAGTAGATTCAACCGTTTGGGCGTAAGACGGGCTCACGCATACAGACAGACAAACACCAAACGCGCAAGAGACAGGTTTAGCATCAGAAGGGGCCAAAACGGATAGAAAACTGTAAACGGGTAGAAAATATTTAATGTACGTACACTCCCCATTCTTATTTATACAGATATCAATTGTGATTTACTCTCACCGGCTGTATTTAAATTTGGATACGGCTTAAAGCCGTAGATCCGGTCTAATTAGCCATCGCGTAGCAACGATGACCGTAGTGACAGATCAAAAAAAAAAAAAAAGAATTGAAACTTACGCAGAGTTCTTTAACCTTCAAAGGGAGTAAAACCGCAACTATATTATAATAGTTTACTCAGAAAAACAGTTTGTATCTCGCAGCAAGTTCCTCAAAATTCAGGATCGATAATAATTTTTATAATATTTTAATAATTTTTTGCTCTAACATTCTATTTGTCATCGTGTAGCAAAATGACTGCATATGACGTACCAAGCGCAAAAGTAATTTGCGTTTCCCAGCAAGCTCATTCAAACGCAGGATCGATAATTTTATGCACTTATGACAAATTAATTATGACTTGCTGAGGTTAGCGTTCTTTCTGTACAAGTGCTTAAACACTGTTTTAGCCATCATAACAAAAACTTACACTAGTGTGATAAACTAAAACCAATCCAAATTGGGAAATTACATTTTTATGCGGAGCCATATAGTGAACTCTTAAAAAATTAGTTAAATCATGCAACTTTTTAAATAATTAGTAATTTGCATTTCTCAGCAAGTTCCTTTAAATACATTTATTACAGATATTAATTATGTCTTCCGGAGCTTATTCTTTCTGTATGAATGCGCCGACACTCTTCGCATAAAACGCAGCACTGGTGCTGGCACCTCATCCATAATCGGACAATTGCTCTTTAGATTGAAACGATAAGTCCGATTTTGTAACTTTAAATTTAAATAATCTGTAATGCTTTTCCTCTTAAAACATACATTAGTGAAAATCAAAAGTATCGAATTTATATACGGACGCTAAACTGAGCATTAACTAAACTGCATTGCATTTTCACCACATGTACAGTTGATTTGAGGTAAGAGTTTTTAGAAGAAAGAATAGGTGGCTGATTGATAGGAATTCGCGTCATACAAGCGAAACTATTCAGAAAACTTAGTCGTCAAACCAAAATTTAAAGGTGCCAAACACAACTACGACCGCTATTCGAACCCTAAGCTCAATGTTTTAAAACTGAGACACTGAGTTAAACCAACTCTTTGTTGTTACGAGATTGCTTTGTCAAAATTTCAACAAGTTCCGCAGTCGTTTATGTCAAGTCAATCAAGCGTATTTCATCAGTACTCAGCGATCTGCATTGTTATTGCTGTAAACTGAGGGATCAGTGAGAGAAATTGTCACATCTAATGATGCCAATAAGTTTTATACCATCCTAAGTCAATTAATCCAAATGAAAAGAAATGCTCAGCAGAGGTGAATTTCTGAAAATACGTCCTAACTCTTAAATTTAAACAGTAAATGCTGAAAATGAAGGTGGTACAATGTGGTAAACTAATACATAAAATAAGCATGGAGTTTCAGTACATATTGAAGAAAAAGATAATTTGCGGTACGAATTTCTAAAAGAAAGGATTGATCATAATTTACGTCATACACGCAAAAAATATTAAAAAAACTTAGCTGTCAAAGCAAAATTTAAAGGTGCCAAACACAACCGCTAATGGATCCCTACGCTCAATATTTTAGAAAGAAGACACGGAGTGAGACTAACTCGACTTAAGTGCTGATGCGAGATTGCTTTTGTCAAAATTTCAACAAGTTGTGCAGACACTTATGTCAAGTGAATCCAACGCGTTTCATCCCGTACTCAGTGTTCTTCATCGTTATTGTTGCAAACTGAGAGATCAGTAAAATTGTCACATCTAATGGAATGGCCAATAAGTTCCATACCATCCTTCGTCAAATAATCCGAAAGAAAAAGAAGCAACCCACAGACGCGAGTTTTTTCGTCCCATCACCAAATTTATTTTAAATCAAATCCTGAATTTTAACAGTAAATATAAAAATAAAAAGGGTATTACTGTGGTAAAATTAAAATAATAATAAGCACGGAAATTACGTTTCTGCATAAGAATCGACTCATAAGATTCAGAGAAATTAGTATGGAAACAAAACTCCGCTATGTTAGAATTCTATTGATAATTCTGCAGTAAACTATCCGATGAATTCCAACATATAGGTCCATGCAATTTAAACCTTCCAAGTAGTTTCGGAAATCAACACTAAAATAGATGACAGTAATACGTTAAGAACAAGACGAAGATTGATTAAAATCCAACATTACCAAAGATACCCAGTGTTAATCCCGGTGCTAGAAGAATTTCGACACAAGCCAATATCCACAAATACGAGTCGTTATTCACAATGAGAACTGAACCAAACCAACGCTCGCAAAACCAATTCCATTCTGACCAGAAAACATCACAACCAGACTCTTATATAGTTTCCGATTCCCAAGACCAATTACGTAGCATCCGCGACATCCAATGAGCAGCGTCCACTGTTTTTATTTTATTTTTTTAATTTCGTTTTCCAACGAATAAGAGAGCTACGATTGTCACGTGCATGTGACGTCAGTTCTATGCAGACAGATAAAATTCCTTATTCGTCCGCCGTAACTATAAACCGGTCCTCCCCCAACTATTAGTTTTTTTTGTTGATTCAAAACAAAATTTGGAACCGTCTTCGACTCTCCTTCTAAATAATTTAAGAAAGTTAGAAAGCGAATACCTGTCTTTAACTGAGGCGTGTTGAATACTTAATTAAACATTAAATCATTGAAAAAATCTTAGGAGAGGTAGTACTAATTGATTTTTATAGTATTTACTAATAGTCATCTAATGTTTTATGCAAAAAAAATCTTGGTCAAATGTATGTTCAAAAGAGAAACTTTTTGCTCGATTAAGTCTCGAATTTTAGCTAAATTTTTAACTGAAATGCTTTTTACGGATTACTCTGTTCATTTTAAATACATTAATTTCTATGAGTTTAAAGTTTAAATTTGTAAGTTTTTGAGCGCACATATTCTGTGCAATCAAAATATATTATTTAACGTGGATTTTTTAACACTATCTTTTTCTCGAGTAAAACAATTTATTGGAATGTTTCTTACATTATAACACTTCTTTATGCGACTGTAATAGATACACTTCATTGCAGTCACAGTTCGAAAAATTCGAGAAAATGATACAAGATTTTATAACCAGCTTAACTGCTTTTATAAAACAAATTTTGTGACAGCTATTTATCAATATTTTGTCCGGTTCTCTGAAATAGAATTTCTTGTTTGGGTCTCGGTAGCTTTTTTCTGCATCTTCTAACATTTAAAATCTAATGCAAATACGAAAGAACTGAACAACTCAATTACGAAATATATTTTGGGCACAGAAATAAAAATACCTCCAATTTTCCAAAAGGAATCACCTGGATGTATCGAGAATTCCGCTTCCATACGAAGAATCCTTTTTGATACTAACTATGAAACCTTTCATACTAACCCAGAATCCTATATCTACAAGTTTTGTGTGTGGTGGCCTATAAATTTACATCCCAAGTATAGGACCAACTCGACAATTTTACGCTCACTTCAAATAGCTTATCTTAAAATATGATACCGCTAAGTTCGCGTTGTATATCTTGGGATGATGGATTTTCTCAGTTTAAGGAGTGCAATATTTTATCTTCTTCAAACAGATCATGGAGCTTGTCTAAACTTAACGCAGGATGAACCAATTTTGCATAGCATACTTTACACATAAATTAACGAAGGGTTGACTTTGAATTTTGAGAGATTACATCAGGGGGAGTTTTCATGTCTATCGCATAGTAAGGACAACACTGAGGTAGTTGCTTGATCGGGTAGATCATTTAGATTTATTAAAAAACTTCCTCTAAAATAATTGAACGAATATCAAATAATTAATTTCAGCTGAATTGTTATTCTACGTTGTACATCATAGCTTCTTTGGGTCGTAAGAATGCGAATTGGGGTTTTCAAATTACCGGCATTCTTGATGTCGAAAATCTAATATCAGTTATTAGATTTACTCTTTTCCGTAACAGGTTGGTTGGTTGATTTGAGTTTTCTGAAGCAAGATTCAAAAGTAGACAATCGGCAACAAACACACACACACTAGACAGAGAATTAATCTTTATTTAGAAGAAGATATTTTACTTTTAGAAGATATCTTTATTTCTTTGTCTGGAAAATTAAATCTTTGTTTAGAAGAAGATATTTTATTTTTAGAAGATATCTTTATTTTTTTTTTGTCTGGAAAATTAATCTTTATTTATTTCTACAACTCAGTTTTTTCGGAATGACTTCTAACCGCTTTGACCTTCCTGACCTATAGAATCTTTCCTAGGATTCATTCAAACAATAGATGGGGTTATTTTATCATTAAACGTGTAGAAAAACAATGTTACACTACCCAGAAATCTTGTGCCGCTCTGAGGATTAAATGGTACTCAACAGAAAGGAAGACTAGAGTAATAAAAATCATATAGGAGACAAATACGGGCTTTCAATGCATCCATGTGTAGGTTTTAAAACCTTTATTTGGATGCATTTGGTAAAACACGCAATTCACAAGGTCCTAATGATTTCTCGCGATCGACTATAGCTTGCAAGACGAACAAATATTTTGTTTTCTTTATTATCTTCTTACTAACTTGATAGAAGATACACATTACAAAACCCTTACTTTTCCAGTAAATGTGTTTGAAGGTTTTGCTTACAAAACGAAGTTTGCTTTCAGAAAACCGAAAAGGGATTTAGAAGCTCTAAATTTTTTATTAGCAAAAATGTATATTTATATAAAAACCCTTATGTACCATAAGGGCATTTTCTTGTACTTTGATTAATCCGTTCCATTCCCCGCAGTCTTCCGTGAAGGCCATCTACCCAGTTTTAACCTTCCTGACCAATATATATAATCTTTCTTATGATTCTTCTTTTCCTAGGACGGTGTTATTGCACCATTACGAGTGTTGTGTAGGAAAGAAATACTACACCACTCGGAAATCTCAAGACGCTGTGAGGGTTAAATGATAGTCAACAGAAAGGAAGACTAGAGTAATAAAAATCGCATACGAGACAAGTACAGCAGAAAGAATCTTTCTTCTCCAGGCAAACTGAACGGGCGGCAACTCTCAAAAGTTTCTCGACGACATTAGAAAAAAATATTCTCATAGACGATGAGATTTCTACAAACTTGGCTATCTTTCAACAGGAAAGCTTATAAGAAAATAATTTGCAACTTCAGACGCATCGCTTCCAGCAACATCTTAATATCCTAAATGAGTTGCTTTCCCCGTGAAATGTGAAACAGAAATATGCCAACTCGGGGAAAATGTTCTTGGAGCTTTTGTACGACCGGCCATTGCTTCCCAGACGAACGTGTATTTTGTTTTCTTTATGATCTGCTTACTAACTCTAAGATATGCATGACGAAAACCTTACTTTTTCTATAAAAGTGTTTGACTATATTTTGCTTACTACATAAAATTTTCTTTTATAGAAAACCAAAAGTGGATTCAGATGCTCTAAATTTATGATTTAGCAAGGGTATATATTTATGTAAAAACCACTATCAATGCTCCAAGGACAGTTACGTGTAGTTTAAAATATGAGGTATTGTTTTGACATGATTCATCTTACAATTTGATATATGAACTGAATGACTCATCAAAATACTTATTGCAAAGAAAACAATTTTAAGACTTTGACAGTCGTTGACATACTTCACGTGATCTGATGTGAGATTTTTTTTACCGAACTGCATATGGGTGTATACAGAACTCGAAAATTTTTGTATCAATATTTTATAAACACTCGTATATTTTTATTCGGAAAAACAGATATTACTCAATGTTTTGATATTTTCTCTTTTATTTCTTTTTAAAAGAGTAATTGGGAACTAATTTATGATAAATCGAAATTTACTTATACAAAATTGAGGAAATAACATGTTTTCGTTTGAAATTACCTCAGAATTGTTTTGTCTAACAAAGTTGCTTGATAGTCAATAATTTTTAAATGATGTGTTTCAATTTTAAGTAGCTGATAACAGATTTGAATAGCACAAATATAATTCTTAATAAAGCTTTCCCTTTTTGTTTCTTTTCTTGGGAAACAATAAACTCGGGAGAAACTACTTCCAAAAATGACATTTAAGAGGTTGTTAAGTTAAATATCGAAACATTGGGGGACGGAAAATAATGAATCGATTAAAATGTGTTTTTATGTGTTCACTGTGTCAAAAACTTCAAAATCTACAAAAATTTACCGTAATAAAGATTTAAAAGTAAGAATTCTCTATTTTTTGCATTTTGTATCCATTACTGTATTTTATATCATCAATTTGTAAACACGTCACTAAATCGAATGTACTTGTTTTGTAGACATTGTACCTAACAATAGCATTAAATTTGTATCTAATACGGATTAATTTTACGTGTATACAAATTAAAAAACGCAACTAAGAAATGCTTTAAACCAAAGCTATAAAGAGATTACTAACACGAAGAGGTTAGATCTTTAGTAAGGATGAAGGAAACATACCAATACCTTATCTACCTTAATACGTAATGTACAACGCGTTGATGTTACAGACATCATACCAAACGCAAATCACAAATTCGACAAACTGAGAGAAACGTAATTCAGTAATGCTTAAAACAAATTTGTAAATAGGTCCCTTATAAAAAAAGTTTGGTCCCACAAGCTTACTGAAATGTTGTAATATCGTATTTACCTTTAAGTAATGTACAGCGTTGATGTTACAGACTTTATACTATACACAGATCACAAATTAGACAAACTGAGTGAAAATGCAATTTTACAAATGCTTAATTAAAGCAAAGCTATATAGAGGTTGCTAACACAAAAAGGTTTGGTCTTCGCAAAGGGCGAGTGAAACAACACCAATGACATCTCACTTAACTCAAAATGTAGCCTTACAACGCGCTGATGTTACAGACAGCATACCTAACACCGATCACATATTCGACAAATGAGTGAAAACGCAATTCAGAAATGCTAAAAACAAAACAGTAAAGAGGTTACTTACGCAAAAAGGTTTGGGCTTCGTCGAGGGCGAAGGAAATGTCGCAACGACGTCTTATTTACCGCAAAAAGTAATGAAAGTAATGAACAACGCGTGTTCCAGACAGTGAAAAGCGACGTGAAAAAACTCATAAAAGCAAGCGCCGGTAATCAACTGTCAAAACAACCTCCTTAAATTCCAACTTTTTAAAATATTTAGCCTGTGCACAACACAATTACCCACTACCATCCTTCCCGCATGCCAATCGCAGTTGAACCTCTTTGCACACCCGTGGTACCCAATCTAACCTCACAATGGGAAGATACGGAACTAATTGTGCACTACCTGAAATATGATTCTTTTGAAGAGGTAGTTTTTCACTTTCACTCCCCTCCCGCAGAGCGGGCTGGTATCGGCCACGCCTCTGCGATACATTCATCTTGTCATTTGTAGCTTCCCCAGACTGTCCCCCTTTTGGGTTTTAAACCAGAGCCCATTGCATCAGGTGCCTTTCTTCCCTGGTCGTTAGGGAAGAAACCCCAGAGAATGAAAGCTATGGTAGTCGCCTGAGAGAAGTCGCCGGCACTTCTTGCGCAGGGTAGTTATTTGAGGGAGTTGTACATTCTTGAGCGCTTTAATTACTGTATTCCACGGTGTCGCAGGAAACTGAACGGATGACAAGTAATTAACTCTTTTTCGATCTGCCCCGCCGTTCATTATTGGCCTTGTTAAGCCTGTCATCAAAGATGTCACGCTCTCCAGTAACATCATTTCTTCTCTTTCATCCCGTTGCTTTCTAATGAGCTAATGCTCGATTCCCCTCCTGTACTTTCTTTTGGGAAGGAATAGCTATTAAATTATTTCATGCATGAGCAGGCCCGATATTGTGAGTCTTTGATGAGGAGAAAAGAATGTTGTCACCCGTGCCGGATTATCGGAGTGAATAGGTCTTTCCTGCCACCATTCTCTTTCGGATGCCAGTTTAAGAAATGAATTCCCCCCATTGCACGACGCCTGGAGATAATGACCACGATCTCGTTCGCTCGACGCCGACGCAACACTTGCTCTTGACCTCTGGGGGGAAGAGATTTGGTTTTCTGGAAGGGTTTAGTAACACTTCGGAGTTTCCAGTTAGTGGGCGTTTCACAACAACAAAAAGTGAGGATATATCACCCTGTATATAAAAGAATTTTGCACATAACAAAAATTTAATACTTTTGAGATGGGACATGTCTCTTCGCCTATCTTGAATGTTCCTCGACATAGCACATCCAAATTGTTTTTATTGTTTTAAAAACCCTTGGTTGAAGACCTTTCACCTAATACGAATATATTTTGTACATAACAAACATATAACGTTAATAGATTTTTAAGAGGTGATCGGATTTCGTATGTCTGACCGTTTATCTAGAATGTTCCTAGACATAGCACTACACAAAAAAAAAGTTTATTTTTGATTGTTTACAAACCTTCTTGGGGGAAAACCTATCACGTAATATTTTTTAATGTATTTTGGCTCACATCAATATAAAAAAACTTTAGATTTTTTAAGGGGAAATGGGACTTTTTACGACTCACTGCCCATCTAGAGTAGACTAGAAATGACACTATGTAAAACAATTGTCATTTTGAAAGAAAAATAAAAACAGCTCGCAAGCTGCTACGCAATGGGAAAACCCGGAGTCACATGAATACTTCGGAATAAACATTTTTATTTCATGAATGTCATACAAACTGGTACTGGGGCCGATAACCTAACTTGGTATTTGGTCCTGTTATGTAACTTAGTACTGGAGTCCATTACCTAACACGGTACTGGGCCCTGTGATATAACTTGGAACTGGGGCCCATCATCTAACGTGGTACTGGGCCCCTTCTCTAACTTGTTGAAGGGGCCCGGAGTGTAAATATTGGGGACCTGGATGTATTATTTGATTACATCCTAACCAATTCAAATGGTGACACGGAAAACAGATGAGTTTGTGACAATCTGTCTTTGCATGTTTGCCTTGAGGACAGTCACCACCCTGAGATATAACCAATATTTTATGGGTTACTGATGAGAACAACTGTATCTCTTAACGATCAAGCTAGTAGGGGGGAGGACATTCGGAAACCTTGAGACCCCAGCAATTCCATCTCAGCGAGTTTTTTTCCTTCTTCCGAAGAGCGGCCGAAACGCCAGCGATTAAACGGCAAAACAGCTTTGCCATTTCCATTAGAGCTGTGATATCATTCGTCAGTACTTGAACAAATTCTGCCAGGACATAAAGAGACCCTCGCAACTCATTAAAAAAGATCTCGAGGCGTATGTTGTTCACGTTGCCGATGCCTGGAAGATTAATATGGGCAGGTGGAACATCTTTCTCTCATAATGAGATGGCTGCGGTTCGAAGTAAAAAGCAGGGGGGAAGCGTTCGCGCAAGAAATGATAAATTTAAGCAGTTGACGATTCACTCTCATCAAGGAGACAGGGAGACTTCTGAAAAAGGCCTCCATTGTTCTACTCCCTGCTGTTCCGGTCTTCTTGATGACTTCGCATAAAAAACTGGACTTGTAAGTTTTAATTGTTCTCGTAAATGCCTCTAATGAAAGTGGCTTTGTGCTCGGACATATCATTCGCTTCTGAAAACGTTTAAGAATTTTTGGACAGTTAGGCTTTATTTAATAAGGATTGAGCACAAAGGCAAAGAAAGGAAATTTTTGGACAGTTAGGCTTTATTTAATAAGAAGTGAGCACAAAGACAAAGAAGGGGAAATATTGGACAGTTCGGCTTTATTTAATAAGTAAGCAGAAGATAAAGAAAAAAATTTTTAAACTTTATCCGTTTCAAGAAATAAAATGAAGCGTATGTTTGTATGAAATACTTGAAAGGATCGAAATTATGTTATTAGAAGGATCGAAGTTGATATGATGGCGTCTGCGAACCTGTTTGGAATAAACATAGGATGTTTTAGTTTAATTTGAGATTGTTTGAGTTCAGCTCCACAGAAGGGAAAAGACAGAATTAAATTATAAATTAAATATAAAAATTTTCAATAAAAAAATATACGGAAATTTTGAAGATGTGTCAAGATAATCTTCGAGAGTGACTTTATACTTATTATAATAAGTTTTAATTGTTCTTGTAAATCGATCTCATGAAAGTGGCTTTGTCTCAGACCTATAGTTATGTTTCTGTAAACGTTTAGGATTTTTTTACAGTTAGGCTTTATTTAATAAGTACAAGGAACAATGAAAAGAAATTTGGGGACAATTGGTCTTTATTTCGAAAGAAATTCGTAAATTTTACGTATCGCAAAAAATTTATATTTGTGTCGAATATTTCAAATGTACTTTGAAGGATGCAAGTTGATATACCTTTTGCGCAATGTTTAGAATAAACATCGTCTTGTTTTAATTAATTTAATTTGATATTTTTCAGTCCAACAAAATCAATACAATTCCAAAACAAAAGCATTTTTGAAGATGGAAAGGCGAGATATTTATAACAAAAGAAACATTTAACAAATATAGAACTTTAGGATTGAAATATTTTCTTTATAAATTACTTTAATACATGTTATTATAAGTATCTATTAAATAAGGTTAATTATTTTTGTCCACGAAGTTTAATTAACAATTACCGCGTTATTCACTGCTTGATGTATGTCAGCTTAAAAGTAGTTTAATCCATTCTATAACGGATCAAGTCGCTTTGAGTCCTTAAACGTAATTAAATTTGAAGCCTCTTGTTTGTAATTATTCTCAGATTTGTTAATACAAAATGTATTTTTTAATTTTTTTTTTGCAAAAAATCTAAGAAGTTTAACTGTTTTAATTAGCTCAAACATTATTTAAAACGATAATTATAGACATTAAATTAATTATGAAGTGTAAATAAAAACCATTCATACAAATCCATTAAAAAGTAAACAGAGCATTATCCGAGTCTTGTATTCGATCAGTCCGAGTTAGAAACGTACACAAATTTATTGTGAACAGAACTAAGTGCTAAAACTCATTTGTTAAAATAATCACTGTGTATTTTTTAAATTTCATAAAGCGAAATTAATGTTACAAAAATTTTACACTCAAACTTCGAAAATCATAAATTTTTATTTGTAAGCAGTTTTAAACATGTTCTTGAAACAATGAAAGTTGAATCCACTTTTTAGGTTTAACTTTAATCTCATGGCATTTTGATAATTCTAAATCTAAAACCCTCTCAATATTATGAATAGGATGGAACTCTTATGCAATTATGGCCCCTCTTGTTAAAAAACAACACAGCTACTCCTAGTGAGTGATCCACGACTGATTCAAATTCTTGCACTTATGTACCGAATGAACATAACAAATCAAAGCTAAGTACTACATCCACGTAGACCAGCATCCACAACTCACATCGCTTTCCGATTACTCAGTGTGAAAGGAAAGTACAGCAACTGAAATGTTTAAGACTCTAGGAAACACAATCTAACCTCTCAAATGGAGACTGCACTTGCATACAAAGTTAAAATACTTTCCACGTCTCTCTAAACTTGTTGAAAAAATGAAAAATGAATCCACTTTTGTTAATATTAAACATGGAATTTCGATAACTCTAAATCTGAAAAACCTATGGATCTGATGGAATTCTTACGCAATAATACCCTCTTATTTAAAAATAAATGGCGGAGGATCATCCGTCGATTCTATTCGTGCATTTACGTTACAGAATTTAGCAAACTTTGGCAAAGTGCATCTGTAAACTGACACCCATGTCTCGTAACGTTTACCGATTACTTAGTGAGCAAGGGAAGCACAGCAACTGACATGTTTAACTCACTAGGAAACAATCAAACCTCCCACAAGGAGAGACTGCGCAGATGCATACAAAGTTAAAGTACTTATAATGTCTTTTTCTAAACATGCCGATAAAAAACTAAAGGCAAATCCACTTCTCTTAATTTTAATTTTAATCATGGCGTTTCGACAAATCTTTTTCCTGAAAGTACTCAGATCATGGATACGATGGGACTTTTACGCAATGACGACCATCTTGCTGAAATAATAACAATTTCGCCCGCCATTCCATTCGTGCTTTTAAGTACAGAATACAACAAACCTTGGCGAAGTACATCTGTAAACTGAAACCCATGCCTTGCATCGTGTTCTGATTACTTAGAGAGCAAGAGTAGTACATGAACTGGAATCTTGAACACGCTAGGAACACAACCAAACCTCCCAAAAGAAGTTTGCGTCGTCGGTGTACAAAGTTAAAATACTTTCGACGTCTCATTCTCGTGCCACTTAATGGAAACTTAAAATTTAATGTAGATGTTACCACTCAGTTTCCCGCAGATCAGAGATAATTAATTACCCAGGTCAGAACAGCTACCGTAAAAGCATCATGCTTCGCTGGCTGTAAGCTGGGTCGCATTCGCCATGAATCTGGAAAAGGGTTGTCTCGGAACACGCTCCCTTCTATGGCCTGGAAGGGCAAAGAAGATAAGAGCCGAAGGATTCTCAGACACTTTATTCTGGAAATTGGATAAATTATACTTGGCTTTCCCTGACCGTCCTTGCAATTCATCCAGGAATTTTTCAATTGGATTTTAGTACAGCTGGGGCTGAGTTTCTTGGGATTAGTGAAGTTTCTGGCTCGACCGAAAATCAGACATAATTTTAGAGCTCATTTATGTTTTACATTTTGCCCTTCTGAATTAAAAGTTAAGTCCTAATAAGGACAGTTAAAGAAAACCAAGAAGTGCATTGTAAGAAATGAAGGAGGAATTTATAACGAATAGACGTGGAAACAAGCTTGCAAATTAACGATAAGGTTTCTGAGTTTTATGCAGGGTGATGTGGTTGCTTTCTATTTTTGGCGCAAGGGTCAGATTTGGCCAAGCTGCGCCAAACATAAGAAATACGTCGTCGAATAATGGACATACACAAGGAAAATATTAGTACTAAGAAAAGCATAGATTGAATCATCATCGTAGTTTCGGATGCATACATTTCCAATGAACAAAATTTAATAACGGAATTAATTTGCTTATCAATTTACATTGATAAACAGTAGATCATGCGGGTGAAATTAGATTGAAAAAAGCCATTAAAGCAGAATTTCAATAATGAAAACGTTGAGACGCTACATCACACAAGCGACCTTTTTTCAGCAATTCAACACTACCATTTATGTAAGTAAAAAACCCGCCTCAAATAAAAAAAAAGGCAAATGTGCTTAACAGGTTTTTCGTACCACACGTATAAACTAATGCAATATTTAGTCGAATATTGGATTTGTCCGATAACTACTTTTGTATAATTACCTAACACCTAGGTGCTCAGAACTTTTTACCCATTACACAACTAAGTTCCAGTCGCGTACTTAAGAATAAAAGTTGCCCTATGTTCTTGACGGGGGTAATCCGTTTCAAGTACACGGGTCTTCGACGTAATCTCATAAGTGAAAGAACATGAAAATGGAATCAAGCAGCGTGAAAATACTGAGCAGTGCGGCTGCAAACGCATGTAGAGTTAGTTCATTGCATCGCGTTCAAGATTCTTTTCGGACAGGATCAATAGTTGTTTGGTTTGGATTTTATGGTGTGAAGGCTAAGTTTCATCAAGCTGCACCGAACAACGTTATGTAAATATACATACACACACAAGAAAAATATTACTGGCACAGTAAAAAGAAATACACACTGGGAGGAATCGAACTGGACACCCGAATCAACGCATGTCTCATGCTTCAATATATTCTCAGAGTGTGTCTTTGGGCACCGTGGGACACGGATTTTTCAATTTCGAGATTTTCGCTTTTGAATCCTTGATGGATTTTGATAAAATTCTAAGTATGATATTTAGTTGTATGAAAATCGAGTTCTCAGATGTATGAAAGCTCTGTGAAAATAATTTTAAAGTATTATTTTCTATTTTTTAAAAGCGATACTTTATGTTACTCGAAACGAGTGAAAATCTCTAAATAGCGATTAAAACTCAATTGATGTTCTGTGGTAAGATGTAATTATGTTAATATCTTAATCCTCGGAGGACTTACAAAATAACGTACGAAAAAAGTGAGTTTTAAAGCTTGCAGTTATCTTCAACATAATAAAACTATGTAACTTTACTTTTTTTGTTTCTTTAACTTTACCTCGTCGCATTAGTTTTAGCGGATAAAGTTATAATCTGCATCATCCAAATTACAAATGTGTGTTCTAACTAAAATGACGATGGAAATTTTGATACTGATTAATATGAATATGCTCAGTAAGAATAAACATCTCAAGTCTACCAAACAAATGCTTATACCATTAATACTCCAAGTGGTTTCGACGAGATATCTCGTCCATCAAGATTTGACCATTTTTTCCAATGATGAGATATATCATCAAGATATTGATTTTTTTTATGATGACGAGATCAAGGTCTGGTCAGTTTTCTTCTAATGAGAATACATCTCGTCCATCAAAATTTGGATAGTTTTGATAATGACGAGATACAATTTAAAGATTTTATTCTCACAATGGTATTAAAATGTTTCGTTAAAAAACTTATTCCGAAGATTTTATTTACTTTCTGAAACTAGATCATTGCACTATGCACTAATCAAATGCACAAAATTCCCTTTAAAGTAAGTTTAGAGCCGAAACGAATTAAAGGATCAATAATAATTCGATACAAAACGCATCTGTTAAGTGTTGATATATAGCAGCGCATCTTTAAAACAAAGACGCTTCACTGAATAAAAAGGCATTCAAACGGAGTGCAACAATCAAATCCTCAAACTGTTCAAGCTTCCTTTAAAAATAAGTTAACAGAAACGAATCAAATGATCAACAATAATCCGATACATAACGGATATGTGAAGTGTGTCGATATTTATTAACCTTCCTTCTTTAAAATAAAAATTTTAACTCCTCGCAGCGAATAAAACGAGGTCTCGGAGTGCCCTAATCAAATGCACAAATTCCCTTTAAGTTTCCCTTAAAAATAATTTTAGAGCTGAAACGAATTAAATGATCAATATTAATTCGATACATAACGCATCTGCTAAGTGTTGATATAACGGAGCGTCTTTAAAATAAAGACGCTTCACTGAATAAAAAAGTATTGAAACGGAGTGCAATAATCAAATGCTCAAACTGTTCAAGCTTGCTTTAAAAATAAGTTAAGAACAGACACGAATCATATGAACAAAAATAATCCGATACTTAACATATATGTGAAGTGTGTCGATATTTATTAACCGGCGCTTCTTTAAAATAAAAATTTTAACGCCTCGCAGCGAATAAAACGGGGGCTCGATGTGCCCGAATCAAATGCACAAAATCTCTTTACGCTTCCTTTAAAAATAAGTTAAGAACAACGGAAACGAATTAAATGATCAACAATCATATGATAAATAACGTATGTGTGAAGTGTGTTGATATATTAATGGCGCTTCTTTAAAATAGACTTTAACGCCTCGACGAGAATAAATCTTACGTTTTACTGAGCATATTAACCAAATACGAAATTCCCTTTTAGCGATTCACTTTAAAATTAGTGCAGAATCAACCGAAATTAATTAAATAATAATTAATAACACGGTTTTCATGGGAGCATTAATTAAGGGTGTGTGTCGGAAATATAATGGTGCTACTTCAAAGTATAATTTTACAATTGTTCTGATCATAAATCACATGCGTCTTAGCTTCTAGGTTAAGCCTCCAAGTGGTTTTCCACGAGATATCTCGTCCATCAATATCTGATTAATATTGCTAATGCCGTAATAATGCCGCGTCGGGACAACCATCAGGAGGATTAATCAAAACATACCAATTTCTCTTAAACACCCCTTGCAATATTAATACAGAATCAACTGAAACGGATTAAATTATTAATAGATATCCGACATTTAGCAACACTACTTCTAACAAAGCCTTATCATCGCACAATGAATAAAAAAAATGCTAAAAAAAAAAAATTCAAAATTTTCCCTTAAAATTTCTTTAGAAACGAGTAAAGAATTAACTGAAATAGATAAAAACAAATCAGAATTATATTTGAGATTACAGTAAAGAAACGTTTTCTAAGTTGTGAATCTACCTAGTTTTAAAAATTGAAACAATGGCAGTTAAAAAAATTAAGCGTCTAGAGGGCTATGTCGCAAATATTACGGAGAAAATAATCCAATAATAATCCGACACATAACATAATTATAAATCAGAATCTAAAACTCTGCGCTACTTTAAAAACTTTACAACTATACTACGAACAATCAGCAAAATTCAATAAAACACAAAAATGTTCTTCATTCCTTTAAAAAAAGTACGGAGTTTACTCAAATAGATAAAACAAATTGGGAATTATATTTGGAGTTTCAGCTAAGTTGTTATTGTTCTCTTCAAGGAGTAATAATACTTAAATTTAACGATTCTAATAAAATTTTAAAGACTCCAATTATCGCAGTTAAAAATTTTAAAGTTTTTAAGAAGGCTTTTCAGCCACTATTACGGATTAATTAATTTATAACAATCCGTTATTTGTATCAACACATGAACAACTGTGTGCACTACTTAAAACTATAAACTTTACAATAGCACGATGAATTACTAACATTGAATTGAATAAAAAATTTTCTCTCTAGATCCCCCTCTACAAAGAGCACAGAATGCATTGAAATGGATAAAGCAAATCTGAATTTATTTAAGACTTCAAAAAAATTGTTATTGTCCTCTTCACGGGAATAATGTTTTCCAATTTGCGATTCTTTTTAAAACATGAAAGCATGTTTAAAACATTTTAAGCGTTTTAAAAGGCTGTCCACCACACATTACGGGTTAAACAGCGAATGATAATCTCACATATAACGTATCTGCAATATATATATCGGGCAAAAACGGGAATCGGGAACTACTTAAAACCATAAACTTTACAATTGCTCAATGAATTACCAACATAAGTCAAGCAAATGTAAAACAAATTGCCCTAAAAAGTGTGGTTCAAAATTACGTGGTGTTGTCCTGGGATCTTTTCTTTGGGGATTGATCCCGGACCGTCGTCAATAACCCGTTGTGTTGCTCCAGTGCGATGTTAATTAAAATACCTACCTACCCCTAAAAAGGAGCATAAAATCCTAAACAAGTCGGAATGTATTTGAGATTTCTGAAACGTAATGGTTATGACACTTTATAAGCGATTCTAAGTTTCTAAAACTCCAACTGGCATTAAAAAATGGTAAGCGCTCGGGAAGGTTTTGCCGCTTATATCTGAAACAAAATCCTTTTGAATCCCCTTAAAAAGAGCACAGAATCCAAAACAATCAGGATTTATTTGAGATTTCAGAAAAGTTGTTACGGTTATAACGCTTTCTTTCCAAGCAATTCTAAGTTTCGAAAACTCAATCTCAAAAAATTTTTAAGTGCTCAAGAATGTTTTGCCGCGCATATCCGAAACAAAATCCGCAATCCCTTCGAAAAGGAGCACAGAATCCAAAACAAATCGAAGTTTATTTGAGATTTCAGAAAAGTTGTTACGGTGATAACGCTTTTCCAAGCGATTCTAAGTTTCGAAAACTCAATCTCAAAAAAATTTTAAGTGCTCAAGAATGCTTAGCCGCCAATATCCGAAACAAAATGCGTAATCCTTTCGAATCCCCCTCGAAAAGGAGCACAGAATTCAAAACAGTTCGAAGTTTATTTGAGATTTCAGAAAAGTTGTTACGGTGATAACGCTTTTCCAAGCGATTCTAAGTTTCGAAAACTCAATCTCAGAAAAATTTTAAGTGCTCAAAAATGCTTAGCCGCACATATCCGAAACAAAATCCGTAATCCCTTCGAAAAGGAGCACAGAATTCAAAACAGTTCGAAGTTTATTTGAGATTTCAGAAAAGTTGTTACGGTTATAACGCTTTCCAAGCGATTCTAAGTTTCGAAAACTAAATCTCAAAAAAATTTTAAGTGCTCAAGAATGCTTAGCCCCCCGCCAATATCCAAAACAAAATCCGTAATCCCTTCGAATCCCCCTCGAAAAGAAGCACAGAATTCAAAACAGTTCGAAGTTTATTTGAGATTTCAGAAAAGCTGTTACGGTTATAACACTTTCCAAGCGATTCTAAGTTTCGAAAACTCAATCTCGAAAATATTTCGAGTGCCCAAGAAGGTTTGGCCGCACACCCGAAACAAGGTAGGCGAAATAAAATCCCATCTTGCATCCGAAACAAAATAATCCCGTTTTCCGATGCTTCATGGAAGTCTCCGCTGTGGGAGCGAAAAACCGAAACTTTCTCGAGATTTCGCCAGACAACAGTGCTCAAAAGTTTCCCCTCGGGACAAAAATCACGAAACAGACCACGCGGTCACAAGCATTCTCGCTTTCCCCCACAGTAAACACTCCACCGGATAGTTGTTGCGAGTTTTTTTCATTTTCGCAAGGGGGATTGCGAGGAGCCGCTTTCCGCAGAACGGGAAAAACTAGCCCGAAAAGTCTCAAACAAAAGCATGACACAGAAGCGGACTCACCTTTGGTCATCCCAATCAATTCCGGGTCTAGATCAGAAAATCGTCTCCAAGCGACGAGGGAGAAACAAAAGCTGCTATTGTTGCCCGTCTAGCTCCGGAACAACAAGCGCTGGGATATCACCTCGGGACCGGTCTCGCCGAAAAGACGTGGATAACTAACACCAGCAACAGACGACTTCAGCCCCGTGGAATGCTGCCGGTCGATTACAGTCGACGCGGCCTACCCCTCTTGCCCCGACGCGAGCGCCCTCTGTCGACAATTACCTTTCGCGAAACGAAACGTATGGGATGAATAAAGCAAAAATCATTATCTCGCATTTAAATTCCTTACAACTTGCGCGTTAAGAGAATGGGAAAGGGACTTTTTTTACTCTCGTTCTTTTTAACGGGTAATTATTCCGGATCGGGGAATTCGGAAAGCCTGGGCTCGCTTTTTACCCCTCGGGATCTTTGAAATTTTTAATTCGCATGTAGGTTTCGCTCTGTTGAGTAGGTATTACGAGTGAGTGGTGGAAAAAAGTTGTCGGCCTTCCTCCGTTTCTGAGATGTTGACTGGGCATCTTGAACCCGAAACGAGCCGCATCTGAAAACTCTTAGCGCTCTTGATCAATCAATCGCCCTCGACAGTTTCGATGTTTCAAACAAAACTTAAACAGTCGTAGATATTCATAGGTATGATTCGTCGCAACGCAAAATATACCTAAAAATATCATCTGCCCGTGGTGCATAGTTACGATGCGTTGTCCTCGGATTTTTCCATTTGTGGTTGATCCCACACCATCGAAACGTTGCTCCAACAGACGTTAATTAGCAACTAACCAAAAAATATTGATTTCATAACCACCTACTCTGCCGATTCATTAGTAATACTGCAGTGATAGTCTATCGCATTTTAATTCTAGAGCGTTAGATAGCCCATTTGTTTATCAGCGTACAAGTTTAGCATATATACTCAGGCATAGCCTTATAGAATCAAATTCTGCTCCTTTTCCAGGTTTTTCGATACCGGGATTGAGAAATGCGGAAAGCTTTCTCGTTTAAGGAATTCATCGGATGCAGAGTTCTGTCGTCTCCGAATTCGAATTCGGGAAATTCGGAAAGCCCTAATTCGCAATTTGTCCTTCGGAAAACTTGACATTTTTAATTCGTGCGTAGGTTTCCTTTAAAGCGAGACAAGACAATGTTGTTGACAGACATCGGCTTCCGAGTTCTGCTCGTTTCCGGTTTCTGCGAATTCGAGATCGGGAAATTCAGAAAACCTGAATTCTCATTTCCATGAGAACACCCCTCGGAATACTTGGTATTAGTTATTCGTTTGTAAGTTTCAGTTAAGCGAGACTGAAAAGTTGCAGCATCGGGTCACATAAAAGTAGGCATCTCATGCAGTTTTCTCCGTTTCCCGTCTTTCTGGATTTCAGAGCGGGAAATTCGGAAAGCCGGATTTGCTTTTTGCCTCTCTGAATTGTTGTTGACGGACATGACATTTTTAATTCGCGTGAAGGTTTCAGTAAGAAACAGATAGAGACATGAGGTGTGATGATGGATATCATAACGAGAGAGACGAAACGTTTGTTGGCAAGTATCGGATGCAGATTTCTGTTTGTTTCTAGTTTTTCCGAATTTCAGAGCGAGGCATTCGGAAAATACGGAATATCGTCTCTCAGAATACTTGACATTTTTAATTCGCGTGTAGATTTTATGATTTTATTGAGAGAGAGAGAGAGAGAGAGAGAGAGAGAAAGAGAGAGAGAGAAAGCGAGAGAGAAAGTGAAAGAGAGAGAGAAAGTGAAAGAGAGAGAAAGAGAGAGAGCTGAAAAGGATTTTACGATAGAAACGAAAACCGTTATTGGAAGGTATCTGATGCAGAGTTCTGTTCGTTTCCAGCTTCTGAAATTCCAGATCTGGAAATTCGGAAAGCCCGTTTTCGTTTTTTCACTCCTCGGAAGACTAGACAATTTTAATACGCCTGTAGGTTTCAGATAAAGAGAGCTGATGAATGGGATTACGAGAGAGACGAAAAAAAAAAAGGATTCGGCAGGCATCGAAAGCAGGGCTCTTCGTTTCCAGGTTCGTCGGGCGTTGGTGGCTTTTTTCAGCTGCCGGTTCCCACAAGCCGTTCGTGAAGCAGATTAGTCACACCTGTGAAGTGACCACATGGGTGGACAGTCGGCGACGACGACGATGTTGCGAAATTAAGAGGGCGGCGAATGAAGCAGCGATCGTGTTCTGGTTTCAGTTTTTCACTTCCCTTTTTTGTCGCTTTGAGGTAGGTTTGAACTAACGTCGCGACACAACAAGCTACTGGCGACGGTACGGGATCAAAAGACGATACAAGGACAGCACCACGGAATTTTGAACCAAGGTCAGATGACGAGGTCACACCTGAGCTGGCACCCCACTCTCCGAGCTTCCACACCATGCCAACGTGAGGACATTTGACGCCACGAAAGATTTAACGTTCACCAGCCACGTTTCTATACAACAGTTGGATAACTCTTCTAGTCCGTTACTTTACAACCGGGTTACTTCTCCTTTTGTGACTTTAAGGTAGGGGTGCACAAGCGTGTTAAGTCTAAGGGGCCTCGTGGATTCACTGTGACCTTATAGGAGGGCTCCTTTAATTAACATGAACATTTTCCATCACATATTATTTGTTTTATTTATATTTAAAGAAAGACAGCAATAAGTAAATGAATAATATTATTTGATTGCGTGAATTTGCATTGATTTAACAATTGTTTAACATTTGATTCGATTTTAGTAGTAACCAAGCGACAAAACAAACTCTAAAATTTCATAAGTCAAGAGGTTCTTGTTCGATTTGTTAATATTCATGACTGACAAAGTTTGTTTATATATATACACTACCCTACAATAATGGACCGGTCGACAGCGGATTTGCATAAAATCCGACTACTTATTTGGGGGTGTTTTTCTTGGTATGGCCTGGGACCTTTTCATGTTGTTCCTGGCCAATTGAACACCTACATGAACATTTTGGACAATCAGGTTTTTCTTACGCTCTGGCAATTTTATGGAATGGACGAATGTTACTTTCAGGACGACAGCGCTCCATGTCATGTTGCAGCCTCTGGGAAGCAGTGGTATCAAGATATGAATGAAAAACGTCTTCCCTGGCGAGCTCAGAACCCCGATCTAACCCCCATAGAACATTTGTGCGACGAGTTACAGCGACACTTACGGACCAGGGAACCACGTCCGAAATCTACATCTGAGCTGGCGACATTCTTACAGCAGGAATGGACATAAATACTCATAGCTGTGTATCAAAACCTTGTTGAAAATATGCCCAGAAGGTTGCTAGTGTAATTGCAGCACGTGGGGGACCATACCTCTTTTGAAGCATTCTTCCCCTTATACCATCACATCTTGCTGTCCGGTCCATTATTGTAGGGTATAGTATGTTGACTCAAAGAGTTTGCCTGTTTTATGTATTATCCAGCAACGATTTACAACATTTTCCATCGTCACAATGATAAAAGTTTAAACAAATTTCCTGCATTCAATTCATTTTACAGGTTCTCGTGTCTTTTGCATGTCGATGTGTTCGTAGTTCTTAAGTCTTGACCACACACCGTTCCTGGTTCCACAGCTGCTTCATTGAGCGCAAGTGCTATTTTTAAAAATTGTTAAGTTAAAAAAGTTAAAAAACACGTAGTGAGGTGGGCTACCAGCAAATCAGCAGGACCGTATGTGGCCCGCGGTCCGATCCCTGCTTTAAAGTGTTGCCTTTTGTTATCATTTCTGTTATTCGGAGTCCGATTGAAGTTGTTATATCTTGTTACAATGAAATAAGTGTTATAGTGAAGTAAATTAAAGTTCAACAAGACATTCAATAAGTATAAAGAGACATCGCAACAGACAAGCATAAGAGCGATACGAACAGCGTAAAGACTCAGAGGCAACTGACTCACTGTATTTCATGAAAAGAATAGGGAATATGCACAATGTCACAAAACATCCTAAAATGGTACTTTTTTTACAAATTCGATCATGAACAATCCGAAAATCAACTTTAAAAATCACAAAAAAGTTTAATTTCTGCGTAATAAGCGATTAAAAAACGCGTCGAAGTCACGTGACTGAAAAGGGGGTGGAGCTTGGTGTGACGTCATAGTACATGAAATCTCTCGCTACATTCGCCGGCTGCATGTTATTTCACGTTGCTTTCATTGATTTTACGCTAATTTTATTTTTTTATTTAATTTTCTACGCAATTGCAACTGCATTGAATATTGAACACAACATTTGGTAGTCCAACATTTTAAACCATGAAGAAGGTAGTGTGATAATTTGATTGAAATTGCAATAGTTTGAAGCCTTGCAGTTTTATAAAATTATGCAAATATAAAACAAAATTCGTAATTGTTTAAAAATATTAGTTTTAATGCTAAACAAATGGGATGAAAGCTATGTTGCTTCGTACTGCAAGAGAGACAATACTCCCAGTAGTTTTCCATGTCATTCTCCAAATATAAAATAAATAAAGTAATATATAAATTAAAAACTTTCATTTGTAGCACTATTTATCAAAATTTGTTAACACTAGTTTTTAACTTTAATTTCTTATTTTTAATAGAAATATTTGTACAATGCTTTTTTTTTAATAAATTAATTTTACGTTTATTCTTACTTTTCACTTTTAAAATAATTATTTATATACATTTATGTAATGCAAAAAAAGACTAAAGTTTAAATTTCAAATTTAGAAGAAATATTTTTTAATTATAAATCTGAATTCCAATGACACTTATTCCATAATACTTATCATTCAGTTTAAAGAAGAAATATAACACAGTTTTACCAAGTGCATGAATAACTGCAAATTAACTATCATGAGTATAATAATTCAATGTTTATTGATTTTAGCTCTCTATATTTTTTAACCAGTTTTGATTTATAAATATATAATATTGCTATATTTATTTACTAAATTCTTTTTCATGAAACAAGAAATTCTGCATTTTGAGTGACTTGATACAGAAAGAATTTTTTCGTTTTAGCTAAAACACTATTAGTCATCCACAAGTTTAAATCACACAATTCTAATTTAAAAACAATTAAAAATATAAATAATTTTTGGCATTTTAAACTTACCGAAAAATGATCTTCCCAGCAATGCAAGCAAGAAGTAGAACACAGCTTTTTGTTTTTCTTTTAATCTCTTTTCATAACGCCGCACCATCTTCTACGAACTTGTTCATATTTTGGTACAACAAAAAATACTTCTTTGGTGTTTTAATCGTTGAATTATGACGCAAACGGAACAATACAATATTTGTAATTCTTCTTTTTAACTATTTTCGAACCTTCCATTGCTGTGTGTGTGAATTAATCAAAAAACTGTAAATATAAGACTACTAAAAAGATACCCATAGAGATAACACAGTTCAAGGAACGCTCGATGGGAAAATCCTGTATGATGACGTCACAGGCAAGAATCGTCAGCGAATGCAGTTTTTCGTTAAAAGTGACGTCAGAGCAATTTGAAAGCGTTTTAAATGTAATTAATGTCGTCAGATTGCAGTTTAAGTGGCATTTTTCTACGTAGTTTTTCGTGCTCTTTCATTTTAAAATGAATTTGAAAATCATGCATATTGTCCATTGCTTCAGACAAATGAACTGATAAGAATATGCATGAAGGAAACAGTAATGTAAACGCAGGAATCAGTAATATCTCAAGCAAATATGCACACAAGCTTTTATTGTTATCAGCTTCAGTGGCGTACTAACAACGCTGTGTCTCAGTGGCGTATTAACAACGCTGTTTCTCAGTGGCGTACTAATAACGCTGTTTCTCAGTAGCGTACTACCAACGCTGTTTCTCAGTGGCATACTAACAACGCTGTTTCTCAGTGGCGTGGTGGTTGCTCACTTGCAGGTACGACTCTTATATCAGTAGTGGTGCTAGCCGGTTAGATGGTTCAGGGGCTTGAGGGTAAAAGGGGTGGGGTCCGAGAAATGTGGAAATTTTTGTACTGTTAGTGTAGTCCATTGCTTAAATTAAAAATGTTAAATATTTTTTGTAATGTAATGATAAAGGCCATGCAACAAGTGTGCAAAGGAATAGGGAAAAATCGTGCAAATTTAAAAGACCTTTGAAAAGCATTACGCTAAAAACTTTTTTGGTTAGGTTAGCACCGCATAGGTTAGCGCCGCATTGGATCATCACAACGAGTCCAGGATCAATCCCAAAGGGAAAGACCCGAGTGCAACACCACGTAATTTTAGCCACGCGGTTAGATGACGAGATGAACACTTGAGCTGGCACCCCGCTCTCCAAACATCCGCACCATCCAAACCTGAGGATATTTGAGGCCACCAGATTTAACATGCACCAGCCCCCGTTCACACGACGACCTTTGGTTGGACCTAGTTACCGAAAGCGCAATCGTCCAGTTGCTAATCCCGCAAAAATGTCTTTCGGAAAAAAATTTATTTGCAAAGAATATTCATCTGAAACAACTCAAAACAGTTATTAGAAAAATAGAAGTAAAGGACTTTGAACAAAATGGCGCTTCATGTAGGTAGCTCATACGAAAATTTTCATAACGCATAACTTTGTTCAAATTCGTAGAATTTGAATTCAAAAGTTATGAAAGTGTATAATAAATGAAAATTACCTTTCAAATTCGGAAAAAAAAAATTAAAAAATTTGAATACAAATTTCGCTGGCTCAAAATATCCGAATATTCCATGATACATTCAGACATTTGTCCAGAATACAGAAAAAAATAATTGTTTGGTATTAGTAGCGTAGCATTTAGCTTTAATAACCACACGCACTCGATGTGGCATGTTCATTAAAAGCGACTCAATCTTTTTGGACAGGCATCGAGGATAGTAAGCAAAACCGCAAGCGGAAAATATTTCTAACTCAAGAAAGCAGAATCGCATCAACTAAATTTATTCTTAATTCATGCATCATTCAGAACCAATCATAAAAATTCTGAAACATTCTAATATTTTAAGCCACCGCTTTAGGGTATCCTAATATGGTGAATAATTAAAGAGTTTTAAGGTAATTTTTAAAAAATTCAGAAAGATTCTTATTTTTTAATGCATTTTGGTAGATTGCAAAATTGTTATTGTCGCTTGTCTTTTTCTAATGCATTACGCAAAATAATAATCAAATTACGAACGAAATGAATTATTCTGATATTTTTACTTATGAGTGTATTTAATGCAAAGTAAAAATTTATTTTTGTAGCTTTTATGGAGGGGAGGTTGTGGGCATCTAATGTCTTACCACTCATCTAGAGCCCTTCTAGACATTCAAATATCAAATGAGAAAATATTTCAATATCTGCTACGAAAGGTCCTCTTTCCACAACTCCAAGTCTCATAACACTCCAATCAGCTTTACTTAGAGTTATTTATTCTTAAGTTATTTATTTTGGGTTATTTACTCCTTCCATTATTTCAATTATACTTAGTTTTCAAATATCAAGGGTAGGTAGGTACTTTAATTAAATTCGTGCTGGAGCAACACAACGGGCTATTGGCAATGGTCTGGGATCAAACCCGGAGGGAAAGATCCGAGGAGGACACCACGTAATTTTGAACCACGGTCAGATGACGAGGTCACAACTGAGCGAGCACACTCACACCACACCAAAATGAGGGCATTGAGACCATGACAGATTTAACGTGACCCAGCTAGCTCCCTTTTGTACACAATTTTCTATGGTTGGATTCGAACACGAAACCCTCCGGTTGCTAATCCGTTACTCTCCCAACAGAGCTACCAAGTCGCTAAGGTCTCAAGGAATGGTTGATCCTCTAATGCCTTACCAACCATCTACCACTCCTAGCCATCCAAATACCAAATGAGAACATTTATATATTTGTGATGAAAGTCCTCTTTCAACTTCAAGTCCCGTAACAACAGTTGATGTTGGCACTCTACTCTGTACAGATACTTAAAGTCTTAGGGACCTCAATCCTTCATAACAATTTTCCTTAAATCTTTAGTTCTTAAGAGATGGTTGGGCCTCTAATGTCTTACAATCCATCTAGCACTCCTATAGCCATCCAAATATCAAACTAGAACATTTATATAGCCGTGAAGAGTCATTTTCAACTTCAAGTCTCTTAGCAACAGTTGATGTTGGCACTCTACTCTACTCACGTACTTAAAGTCTTACAGGACCCCCTCTTTCCATCATATCAATTTTACTTAGTTCTTTAGAGATGGTTGTTCCTCTAATGTTTTACCATCCATCTAGCACTCCTAGACATCCAAATATCAAATGAGAACATTTATATACCTGTAATGAAAGTCCTCTTTCTACTTCCAGTCTCGTAACAGCAGTTGATGTATGTTTACACTCTACTTTACTCAGCTATTTTGTCTTAGGAGACTTTTTACCATCATATCAGTTTTAATTAGTTCTTAAGAAATGGTTGGCCTTCTAAGGGCTTACCACCCATCTAGCACTCCTAGCCATTCAAATATCAAACTAGAACATTTATATAGCTGTGAGGAAAGTCCTCTTTCAACTTCAAGTCTCGTAGCAACAGTTGATGTTGGCACTCTACTCTACACAGATACTTAAAGTTTTACGGGACTCCTCTTTCCATCATATCAATTTTACTTAGTTCTTAATAAAAGATGGTTGTTTCTCTAATGTTTTACCATCCATCTAGCACTCCTAGACATCCAAATATGAAATGAGAACATTTATATACCTGTAATGAAAGTCCTCTTTCAACTTCAAGTCTCGTAACAGTTGACGTTGGCACTCTACTTAACCGAGCAACTTAGGGTTCTAGACGGACCCCTTTCCATTACTTCAATTTTTCCCTAAATTAAGCAGTACCTACCCTATATCCCAAGAAATCCCTACAAAGCATAATCTTCCAAATGCACGCAGCAATTGATTCGCAGTCCCTAATGCAAAATTTCTTGGGGATTTTTTATTACGAACAATAAAGGCAAAAAGCAATGCAAAAAAAACGGTACAACACAACAGAGGGAAGGCCTCACCTCCCTCCAACACAATTCAACGTCTAATAGATGCAAGATTGCATGTAATGGGATTTCAGGCAATCGTGATCATTACTTCCCGAGAATCAGCTGACGGCCCTCACCGCAGAAGTCGAGCCATCCGCCCGTAAAACCGGCTCTGCAGCGCCTTCAACTCTGGTTGAGTGGACACTTATTTTCTTGGGGACGTCAAACGCACTCCCCCATAACTCAAAAGAGGGAGGCTGCCCCCTCCTCTTTTACTTTAAACATCCCCGCTGTATTTGTATGCTAGTGTGAATAATATCGCTTCTGTGCCATCCAAAGGAGTCTCGGAGGAGACTTTCCCCTGCACAAATTCGCTAAGTCCCCCACCAAAGCACAGGAAATGAATTTCAATGGGATGTTTGATAGACTGGTGTGTGTTGGAAAAGGGACAACAATGTCGGAGAGGGAAGCGGCGTGAAGAATCTCGGAAGTACGGAATAAGTAGCAGCACAAAGGAGAATGGAAGATGAGAGATATCAGGGCGGCCTCTCTGGCTTACGTATCGCTATTTGTTCAGATATTTGGGCTTCTGGAATGATGATACGCCAACAAGTGCTGTAACCCCCTCAATAATGTATCTCGACAACTTTAAAAGGTTTTATTTTCTGTTTGGGGAAGTGGGGTGGCTGATCAGGGTCGTCGCAGTAACGTTTCGTTGGCATGCTTGCTTCCTCAATTGTACTCGAGGAAGGCTTTAATGGAAGCTTCTTAAGATGTGTATTTTATTTAAACCTCCTAATGGGGTTGAAACGAGGTATCTCGTCCGTCAAGATATGACCAATTTCGTTAGTGACGATGTATCTCCTCCATCAAGATTCAACCAATTTTGCTGTGACGAGGTATCTCGTCCATCAAGATTCGACCAATTTTGTTGGTGATGAGGTATCTCGTCCATCAAGATTTGACTAGTTTTGCTAGTGATGAGGTATCTCGTACATCAAGATCCGACCAATTTCATTAGTGACGAGGTATCTCCTGCATCAAGATTCGACCAATTTTGCTACTGACGAGGTATTTCGTCCATCAAGATCTGACCAATTTCGTTAGTGACGATGTATCTCCTCCATCAAGATTCAACCAATTTTGCTGTGACGAGGTATCTCGTCCATCTAGATTCGACCATTTTTGTTGGTTATGAGGTATCTCGTCCATCAAGATTTGACTAGTTTTGCTAGTGATGAGGTATCTCGTCCATCAAGATCCGACCAATTTCATTAGTGACGAGTTATCTCCTCCATCAAGATTCGACCAATTTTGCTACTCACGAGGTATCTCGTCCATCAAGATCTGACCAATTTCGTTAGTGACGATGTATCTCCTCCATCAAGATCCGACTAATTTCGCTGGTGACGAGGTATCTCGTCCATCAAGATCCGACCAATTTTGTTGGTGAAGAGGTACCTCGTCCATCAAGATTTCAAGTTTTGCTAGTGATAAGGTATTTTGTCTATCAAGATCAGACCAATTTCGTTAGTGACGAGGTATCTCCTCCATCAAGATTCGACCAATTTTGCTACTGACGAGGTATCTCGTCCATCAAGATCGGACCAATTCCTTTGTGACAAGGTATCTCCTCCATCAAGATCCGACCAATTTCGCTGTGACGAGGTATCTCGTCCATCAAGATCCGACCAATTTTGCTGGTAACAAGGTCTCGCCCATCAAGATCTGACCAATTTTGCTGGTGACGCGATACCTCGTCCATTCACTACCTTGTAAATTTTACTAACGACGAGATGCCTTGTCTAGATATTCACCAGGAGGGTTAAATATTTAGGTGGATGTGTTTCAATGCTGACATGACAAAACCTACAACCCCACTACGTGGTACTGGGTCTCTACAACTTTTTATTTTCTATTTAGATTGGTTAGTTTGGTTTTATAGCGCAAGGACTACACCAAACACTGTTTCGTTTAAGGCGCAAAACACGAGACAGACAATGCCAAGTAAGTGGGTACACACATAAAAGCTTTAGTGACATAGAGAAGATACATATACACCAAGGGGGAGGAAAAGAACCGGGGCCACAACTCGGAGGTTCCTAATGCAGTAGGGAAACCCACTGAACTATGGGGACCTTATTTTATATTCAGGAATTTTATAATACGCCTTTGCGAGTTGTAGGCATAAATTGAATAATTTAATTCCCTGCTTAGTCAGGGTATTTTCATTGTTTCTAAATAACACAGAAATGAACGGAAAATAAAGATTATGCTTTCTAATTGTGATTTTAAATTTACATAAATATTGATATTTTCCAGTTTTTCTACAAATGAAAAATCTTGGGAGTAGGAGCATTACCGATCCTTAATCTGAGACTTGAACAGGCCGGCAAAAGGGATCCATCCCTTAAACACTAGACATAGCAACGCTGCAAAACGATCCTACAATGCACTGATATTAATTCTAGAGTATAAAAGAGATGACTTTCACCAGACAAGGCAACCAAAAGATTGAGAAAGACCAATTGTATCAACCCAGATATAAGTTAAACATTTCTGGTGTTTAAAAGAGATGAAGTAGACTAGCGTTTTATTAGTGCTTTAAAACAGTCCATCAATGGGCATCGATATAATTATTACAGTAGAAATCAGATGACATTCACCAGACAAGTCAACAAAAAAGATAAAAAACACACTACTTGTATCAACCCAGATAAAAGGGAAACGCTACTTATGTTTAAAAGATCAAAAGTAGTACAGTTTAATTAGTGTTGCAAAACGAACCACCAATGCATCGATATCAATAGAGTAGAAAAGAGATGACTTTCATCAGACAAGTCAATCAAAAGATTGAGAAAGTCCAATTGTATCAACCCAGATAAAAGTGAAATATTACTGATGTTTAAAAGAGCTGAAATAGCGTAGAGTTTTATTAATGCTTTAAAAAAGTCCATCAATGGGCATCGATATAATTACTACAGTAGAAGTCAGATGAAATTTACCAGACAAGTCAACAAAAAAGATAAAAAACACACTACTTGTATCAACCCAGATAAAAGGGAAACGCTACTTATGTTTAAAAGAGCAAAAGTAGCGCAGTTTAATTAGCGTTGCAAAGCGAACCACCAATGCACCGATATGAACTGATTAGAAAAGAGATGACTTTCACCAGACAAGTCAACCAATAGTATCAACCCAGATAAAAGTGAAACGTTATTGATATTTAAAAGAGCTGAAATAGCATAGAGCTTTTCTTAATGCTTTATTAATGCTTTAAAAAAGTCCACCAATGGGCATCGATATAATTATTACAGAAGACAGATGGCATTCACCAGACAAGTCAACCAAAAGATTATTAAAAAACAACCAATTGTATCAATCCACATAAAAGTGAAACTCTAATGTTTAAAAGAACAGAAGTAGCGCAGTTTAATTAGCGTTGCAAAACAAACCAGCAATGTACCGATATTCTTACTAGAGTAGAAAAGAGAGACGACTTTCACCAGACAAGTCCAACCAAAGAAAACCCAATTGTATCAACTCCGATAAAAAGTGAAAAGCAAAGGTAGCGTAGAATTCTATTAGCTCTTAAAAACGCGTTCCACCAAATGCACCGATATTAATACTCTACCAGAAGATAGCGATGACTTTGAAGTGACAGACGAGTCTCAAGTTCACGACAGAGTACATTTCTGTGAAGATCTGCGCTGGCGTATGTTCACTCCAACGTCTGAAAACGAAAAGAAAGAAAACAAAGGAATACGCTAAAAAAACAGCTTTCTTCTGTGTCTTATTCCTTTCAACCCTCAAGATTTCTGAAGTCACGTGGCTAAATACAGGTTTTCTTTCTAATTTGGGGTCTGGGGCATCCCAGAGCAGAGATGATGCTTAGGGGAATGCTGTAAAATTGAAAAAGTCTACGTCTAGATTTACTTTCTTGCTGGTCTCAGGTTATCCCTAGCGCGAGTTACGGGGTAACCTTTTGGTAATTTTTAATTAACGTCGTACTAGAGCAACACAACGGGCTATTGACGATGGTCCGGGATCAGTCCCTTAAGAGAAAGATCCGAGAACAACACCACGTAATTTGAACCATGGGTTTCGGGTACGATAACCCAAATGTACTCAGCAGGTGCACATCTTCAATAGAATTGAATATTATCTCCGCTCCAGCGCCTCGTTTTTGGACTGGAGTAATCTCCCTCGTCTGAAATGATTAGGTAATGGTAATGGTAATTTTTAGTTAACGTCGTAATAGAGCAACACAACGGGCTATTGACGACGGTCCGGGATCAGTCCCTTAAGGGAAAGATCCGAGGACAACACCTCGTAATTTTGAACCACGGTCAGATGACGAAGCAACACCTGAGCTGGCACCCCACTCTCCAAACTTCCACGCCAACCCAACGTGAGGACTTTCGGCCACGACAGATTTAAGGTGCACCAGCCGCCTCTACACCATACGTTTACAAACATCCATGCCCGGACCCGGATTCGAACCAGGGACCTTCCGATCTAGAGGCTAACACCTTAACCACTATACCGGTTGGTCGGCTGAAATGATTAGATATTTAGGTTAGTTATTTAAAAAACGTCGCACTGCAGCAACACAACGGGCTATTGGCGACGGTCCGGGATCAATCTCGTCGGGAAAGATCAGAGGGCAACGCTGTGTAATTTTGAACCACCCGCAGATGACGATGTCACACCTGAGCTGGCACCCCACCCTCCAAACTTCCACACCACGTCAACGCGAGAACATTTGTGGCCACGACAGATTTAACGTGCACCAGCCCACATGCATGCGACGGTCTTTGGTTAGATTCGAACGCGAAACCCTCCGTTTGCTAATCCGCTAATCTTCCAACCAGGATACAGGGACCACAAGGGAATGGGAGGCAACGGATTAGAAACCGGAGGGTTGCGAGTTCGAAATTAGCTTCAATCCACCAAAGACCGTCGTGTACATGGTGGCTGGTGCAGTCAAATCGGTCGTGACCTCCAATGACCTCACGTTAGCGTGGTGTGGAAGTTTGGAGAGTGGGGTGCCAACTTGGGTGTTGTTCTCGTTCTCGGACCGTGGTTCAAAATTACGAGACGTTGTCCTAGGATCTTTCCCTTGGGGATTGATCCCGGATCGTCGCCAATAGCCTGCTGTATGCTCCAGTGCGTTGTTGATTAACTACCTACCTAACAAAGCAATGGGTAATGGTAATTTTAATTAACTTCGTACTAGAGTAACACAACGGGCTATTGACGACGGTCCGGGTATTGGTAATTTTAGTTAACGTCGTACTAGAGCAACACAACGGGCTATTGACGACGGTCCAGAATCAGTCCCTTAAGGGAAAGATTCGAGGACAATACCTCGTAATTTTGAACCACGGTCAGATGACAAGGGAATGGGAAAATTTGGGTCGAATTAAATTGTTTTTGGTAATGGTAATTGTAATTTTTAGTTAACGTCGTACTAGAGCAACACAACGGGCTGTAAATTGTTTTTGGAAACCGGGCGTTGGAATCGTCAGCGACGTCTGAAGTAAAGTACACGTGCATAATTATTTCGGCACGTAATAATCGCATTACAAATCGTACGAAATCGCTTTTGAAAGCCATCTGAAAGTGATTAATAAAGTAAACCGAAATCAACTTTAATTTCGTTCCGTATAATACGTGTTTTTTTACTTGATTTTTAAAGTAAAATGCAGGTTTATGAATCATCAGTCAAGAAATTAATTTCATCTGCCCTCAGTGTTCCAACATAAATATACGCGGGTGGTATGTGTTAAGCAGAAGAGAAATGGTAATGTAAAAGGCAGCATCATTCAATTGAAGTTTTTAACCTAAGTTGTTACATTATGTTTATTTCAATGCCCTTTTTTTTTTAAATTTAATTTTGGAACAGGGGCGCTACTAACAAGGGCGACATTCTCAGCGCCCAAGGGTACCAGCCTCTAGAGGGACGATGTTTCAGAAATATTTTCTAGTCAGTGGCGTATCATTCATGGAGTTCGGCAGGTACTAATAAAACAAATTAAGTTTCCTCAAGGGACAAAAAATCAATTGAAGCAAAAATTAAAAATTTTTAAACGTACCTTTCCAAAAAAAATACCAACCCTGATTAGAAATATTTACTAACCAGTGGCGTAGCGTCAATGGAAATCTGGCAACCAATAAAAAAAATTAAGATTCCGCAAGAAAAATAATAATTGACTAAACCACAAAAAAAAAGCAATGATTTTTTTTAACGCGTATCCTCCCCCCCCCCGCAAATAACGCCACTGGTTAGAAATATTTACTAATCAGTGGCTGAGCGTTCATAGAAGTCTGGCATCCACTAATAAAAAATTTAGATTATGCGAGAAAAATAGTAATCGAAAACATCTGAAGCAGAATGAAGATGTTTTAAACAGACATTTCCAAAAACAATAAACTCACTGATTACAAATATTTGATAATCAATAGTGCAGCGTTCATGAAAGTCCTTTATCCACTAATGATAATGGTAATGGTAATTTTAGTTAACGTCGTACTAGAGCAACACAATGGGCTATTGACGCGGTCCGGGATCAAAAGGACCCTTAAGGGAAATATCCGAGGACAACGCCTCGTAATTTTGAACCACGTATAGATGACGAAGCAACACCTGAGCTGGCACCTCACTCTCCAAACTTCCACACCAACCCAACGTGAGGACTTTCGGCCACGACAGATTTAAGGTGCACCAGCCGCCTTTACACCATACGCTTACAAATATCCATGCCCGGACCTGGATTCGAACCAGGAACCTTCCGATCCAGAGGCTAACACCTTTACAACTATACCGGTTGGTCGGCCTTTATCTACTAATAAAAAATTTAGATTCTACGAGAAAAAAAATAATTATCGATAAAATCTGAAGCAAAAGCGATGATTGTTTTTAAACGTAAATTTCGTTTTTTCCCTTCGGGATTGATTTGGATCGACGATTATAACCCGGTGTGTTACTCTAGTGAGACGTCAATTAATTATCTACCTACTTACCTTAAATGTAGATCTGGTAATGGTAATTTTAGTTAACGTCGTACTAGAGCAACACAACGGGCTGCTGACAACGGTCCGGGATCAATCCCTTAAGGGAAAGATCCGAGGACAACACCTCGTAATTTTGAACTACGGTCATATGACGAAACAACACCTGAGCTGGCACCCCACTCTCCAAACTTCCACACCAACCCAACGTGAGGACCTTCGATCTGAGTGAGATTTCAGTTTCTATGAGTGACCGGATCTGTCCTTTGGAGGATTGATCCCGGACCGGTGTCAATAGCCCGTTGTGTTGCTTCAGTATGACGTTAATTAAAATACCTACCTACGAATGAAATTAGATGTTTTGTAAATGGTCTATGATGGTGACACAATTAATTTTGTGATGTCAAGGCTTGAAGGTCAACCTATGAACTAGCTCTCGTCAAGTTTCAGCCAGATGCGACACTGCGTTCTTCAGATGTTTGAAGCAAGCATTGTAGCATATGCCACGAAAATGAAAATCCAAAGTTCTGTGCAGTGATAAAACCTTTTTAAACGAAGTGGATGGCCACCCTAGTCTCCAGACGTGCCCCCACGCGAATTTCCTTTCCTTCCTAATTCGAAAATTTTCTCAGTGGGAAGAAATTCTCATCGAAGGGTGTCATTGCCTCAGTCAATCCGTATGGCGCAGACTTTAGAAAGGTAATGGTAATGGTAATTTTTAGTTAACGTCGTACTAGAGCAACACAACGGGCTATTGACGACGGTCCGGAATCAGTCCCTTAAGGGAAAGATTCGAGGACAACACCTCGTAATTTTGAACCATGGTCAGATGACGAAGCAACACCTGAGCACTTTAGAAAGGAAAAGGATGGTAATGGTAATTGGTAATTTTAGTTAACGTCGTACTAGAGCAACACAACGGGCTATTGACGACGGTCCGGGATCAGTCCCTTAAGGGAAAGATCCGAGGACAACACCTCGTAATTTTGAACCACGGTCAGAAGGAAAAGGATGAAAAACTTAGAAACATTCTGGATCAAGTGTGCAGCCCTCAGTGGTGACTATGTTGAGAAACAAAATTGATTAATAAACTATATTTAATTTTCGATTTTACCATTACTTATATACATTTTTGGCTGTTTTACTTTTCTCGGTTGCGTCACTTCTTAATTTTAAATTGCGAAATAAAATGTGTTTTTTAACTGTCCTGCGAAGTTTACTTTTTTGGAGACCCTTTAAGACAAACCTATTATTGCAGTGGGGTAATCTAATAACCAACAATTCCAATAATTGACCTACGACTACAAAACTAATTTCTTTAATAAAATTATATTTAAACCTTATTCATGTTGTTGTTTTTCATCCTACTTGGTTTAGGTAAGTTAGATCAAGTCCGTGAATTATGCACCTTCAAAAATCTCAAAAGCATGAGAATAAAATACAAATCCTCCCTGGGTGATCCAGAAAAGCAATGCCACCAGAAGAGTCTGATATACACATACCCAAACATGCATATCATGTGTAACCATCTAAGTGGTTTCGATGATATATCTTTGTCCGTTAATAACTGACCATTTTCGCTAACGACGAGATATCTCATCAAGATTTGACCACTTTTCCAATGATGAGATGCTTCTTAATGACATCAGGAGGTTTAAGCAGGACTTAAGCATGATATGCATGTTCGGGTTCCTGAACTATTTCAATTTCAAGTTTCTCATTAAAAATGTTTACGCTAAAACTTCAATTTTTATATGTTCCTAGCTTTTCCCACCGTATTACGTCCTTCAAAAAATGTGCTGCCTATTAAAACTCGAAAATTTCACAATCAGGCGTATCTCGATTAAAAGCTCTTATTCAACCCTTTACATTTCCATATTTAATCCTATCCTAACAAGGACTGTTTGATTGCCTCCAGATGTTGGGACAAAAAAAATCTAGAAATTCCCTTTGTAGGTACCTTAATTAAACCAATTAGAGCGATCATATTTTTGGTGTTCTTTCCCGACTTATTTCTTTAAATGTTCATTTCCGGAAATCGTTTAATTAAAGCAAACTACCACTTATATTACGTCAAAAAGATTTGTAAGAGTCAACTCCTTGATTGGAGCAGGATGGTAGAAAGAAAAAAACGAATTTTTAACAAGCAAACCCACCCACAATTTTTCACGTACTTCGAGGAACACAAATACCTCATTTTGTCTGTTGATTTCGAAATTTAATGATTGCCCGGCCGAAATATATTCATAATTAATTTGTGGCAGTCGGCTGGTGGTTTTTTCCTCCATTCCTTTCCGTTGGAGGGGAGTTGAGCCGCTCCTCGCCTGCTGGTCTTTTACCGCCTCCCGGCTCTGCAACTTAGGAGATTAAATTTTCTTTGAAGCAGCTTCTAAGTTACACTGAAAAGCACTTGTCACAAGCATCGTTTTCTTTCTACTTCCACAGGTAAGAAAAAGTACGACTGTTATGATCTGAAACGTTATCCCTGTAGCTATATCTAAGATTTAAGGTTTTTTAACTCTCGTATTCAGTGGTTTGCTTGGAAAGGATGATTTTATCTTAGTTTTTGTTTGCTGTGGATACAATTAGGCTCGCATGGAAAAGAATGTTATTGCGTGATTTTAATCCGGTAAGACGGCGGAAGTAGCCAAAGGAAATTGGCTATTGGGCTCGATTCTGATGATGAAATATCCCTTGCCAATTGAAATAGGGTAAGGTAGGGCGAATACGTTGGTGGGATAAATGCGTCCTCTGAAAACAAAACGTGTCTCTGATTAATGTAATGTAGGACGTCTATCTGCAGGAAATGTTTGAAGGATTATTCGATTACTTTTCCCGCTATGGTAATCAGAATTTCGGCAGTAATGTAGTTAGATTCTTATTCGCAGGAGTTGGGTTGGTCCTGTGCGACGGATGATTAACCACTTATCCCTTATTTGAAAGCTATTTGAAGACAGGTAGGTTGTTAATTAGGCCGCACTGGAGGCAATACAACGTGCCATTGGCGACGGTTTGGGATCAATCCCTGTTCAACCACTGTTATGATCTGAAACGTTATCCCTGTATCTATTAGGGATGCGACACCGACAACAAAACATCGATGTTTTGAAACATCGATGCTCAAAATTAAAACATCGATGCTGATAATACATCGACCTAAAACTATCGATGTTTTTAAACATCAGTGTATTTAAACTTTTTATCCCCTTTTTCTTAAAACTGTTTTTTTTTTTTTTTTTTGGGGGGGGGGGAGATATAATTTGTCATTTGCTGTGTTTATTAATGTATAACTAAGATTTTTTTTAACTGTCAAAACATTTAATAGGAACAATTAACAAATTTATTATTTTGAAATTGAATAATATAAAAGAAAGTAATATTTTAACAACAATTTGACATAGGTACTCCTAACTATAAGTATATTTAGGTAGGCACATAACAATAATTATTGTTAGTTATAATTAATTATTTATCAACTTATGGGGGAAACATAAACTTATTTTTTATTTACTGTAAATAAAAAATATTGTGGCCTAGAATTAATATATGCCCCAAATATTTGTTATTTACAGTTTGTAAAAAAAATAAGTTTGTGTTAACTTTCTCTACCTTAAGCCAACTTCTTTTCTCACTAACTATCTCAGTAGTTAGGAAAAAAACCCTTTCTGATGGGACGAATGTCGTCATCAATGACAAATACATAGTTCCACGTCTTAATTTTTATTATGGTACTTTTTCATTTAAAATAAAACATCGACAACTTCAAAACATCGACTATGTTAAAACATTGATGTTAAACAAACATCGGTTCCAATAAATCGATGGTAAATACATCGCTGTTTTTTATAAAACAGCGATGTTTTGATGCATCGACATCGATGTCGCATCCCTATTGGCCACTTTGGTCCAAAAGTATGTTCAATTTACTGATTATAAAAATTATGCTACTTGGTAATTTTTTTAATTTTTACTATGGGGCACTTTTTTCATTTAAAAATGAAACATCGACAAGTATAAACATCGATGTTAAAAAAACATAGGCTCTCAATACATTGATGTTTTCAAAACATCGACATCGATGTCGCATTCCTAGTAGTTATATGTATGATTTAAGATTTTTGTAACTAGTATTCAATGGTTTGCAAAGGATGATTTTATCTTAGTTTTGTTTGCTGTGGATACAATTAGGCTCACACTGAAAGGAATGCTATTACTTGTTTTTAATCCGGCAAGGCCCTGACGTATCCAAGGAGAGTGTGATTGGGCTAGATTCTGTTGATGAAATATCCCTTTATAATTAAAATAGGGTAAGATGGGGCGATTGCTTTAGAAGGGTAAATGCGTCCTCTGAATATAAAATGTCTCTATACCTCTGATTATCTGTCTCTGATTAATGAAAAGTAAGGCTTTCCACCAGTTGGAAATGTTTGAAGTATTCTGATATTAGTTTTTCCGCTATAGGGGAATGTGTCGTATTAGAGGTACAAAATTTTATTTTGAATTTTCTAATTTTTTTTCTATCAAAATTAGAGGGGTTTGCTGTATTTCTGTTGAACGACAGGTATTTTGCTAACTATTTATTATACTTTAGTGGTGGGTATTTTCAATATAAAAAACGTTTTATCAATATAAAAAACGGAAAATCATTAATATTAAAGTTTATTCAGGGTGCCTGGCCCCGTAGGGGCCTTAATCCCTTGTCTAATTAATTTAGCACGGCGGGAGACATCATTGAGTAAAGTTAATCACTTTTTGAAAATTGTCCTGGTTTAGTCTACATAATAGTAAAAAATGGAGTAAGGGGGAGGGTGAGAGGGGAAAGAAAGAGGATGGATGGGGATCCATCTACATAATAAAATCAACGGTAAAGGATTTGGATTGGTCTTTTAGTTTTCTGGGTATTGTTGTCGAAATCTTCATTAACATGAAGGGTGGGGTTGTCAATGTTGCATAAGTTATTATGGAATTTCTGGGTAAGGTGGTAAATTTCCTGTTTGAAGGTGCGGATTTTAATTTCGTTGTATATGTCAGAAAGTCTAAAGAACCATGGTGCTCTTGTAATCAGTTTGATTACGTAATTCTGTTGTCTCTCTAGAATTTTAATATTTGAAATGGCAGCACCTCCCCATGCTTGACATGCATAGCTGAGAATAGGAAGGAGACATGTTTTGAAAATGAGAAGTCGGTTTTTCATATTGAGTTGTGAGTTTCTGGCAATTAGCGGGTACAACTGGTATTTTGCTTTGCGGAATTTTTGAGCTGTGTAATTAATGTGTTTTAGCCAAGTCATGTTATGGTCAAGTTTAACTCCTAGGTACATGGTTTCTAGGTCCCACTTAATTTCTTGATTAAACAATTTTATGCATCTATATTTTTTCCTTTTGTAGCCAAACATAATAGCAGCAGATTTTTCGATATTGATTTTAATTTTCCAGCAGTTAAGCCAGGATTCCAGAAGAGTAATGTGCTTGGTAAGGGCGTTGTGAACCTGGAAATGTGTTCTACCCTTGGCAAGGATAGCAGTGTCATCTGCGTACATAGAGATAATGGTATTATTTGTTTGCGGGATATCATTTATATAAAGATTGAAAAGGGTTGGACCCAGTACTGATCCCTGTGGGACACCTGCCTGTGCGGGTTTGTGAGTGGAGTAATCGCTGCGTACTCTCACGCAGTAAATTCTGTTCAGTACATAGGAGTGGATGATTTTGATAATGTAATCTGGGATCTTTTGTTGAATAAGTTTATGAATTAGTCCTTCCAGCCAGACTTTATCAAATGCTTTCGCTATGTCGATGAATAGTGCAGCAGTAAGATCTTTTTTGTCAAGTCCGAAGGAGATATAGTCGGTTACTCTATAGAGTTGATGAGTAGTAGATAGTTGGGTTCTAAAGCCATATTGTTGTGGTATGAGGGTGTTGTTTTCATTCAGGTGTTGAGTCAATCTGTTGGCAATAATTTTCTCAGTCATTTTACTGAGTGTGGGTAAGAGATGGGTCGGTATGAGCTAGGTATAGTAGGGTCTGGAAAATCATTAACTTCTTCCACTGTCCTTTTATACGACACCTCTCCATATCTAGGGACAGGGGGTGTTGTACGTAAGGACAGGCCCAGATCGATAAAAAAAACTTTTATACAATTTTTCAACTCTAGCTTTTATTGAACAATCCAAAAGAATTTTACTCTAAAAAAAATTAAGATTATTTAAAAAAATATCAAAATATCAAGTACTTATGCAAAAATACTATCAAAAGGTTTAGATTTTACTATATGCTTTTATTTAAAGCATCAGGCTTAAAATTTACTACAAAATCACAGCTCAGTGAAATTTCTTTACATGGTCCCAATCATGTCAGAATTCTTCATTAACAATAAATCACAGCGAAAAAACTAGTACTTTTCTTTACATGTCACTTTTGAGTGCACCAAAAAATGAGCATATCCTAACACAAAACTGATAAAAGAAACAGGAAACTGAATTTTTTTTAAATCATTTTATCAGTAAATATTTGTTTTACATAAGAACATACTAAGTTATTTTACCAATGAATTATATTACATTCTAAAATTTCAATGGTAGCTTGGAAACAAATCATTGACGATCCGCTGTTGAACGTAGAGACAGCAGCGAATTTTGTCCATATTTACGACAGGTAAAAGTGTCCCTTGATACAACAGCAGGCCATTTTGAATTCGATCGCCAATATGGCAAGGTTAAAGTTGGGTGAACGATCCAAAAAAAAATATAAACTAACTCTTGAAAAGCAGTAGAATTGATTTCTAAACAGTGTGTGTCGATAAAGTACACTGAAGAATGATGAAAAATCGAGAAAAACTGCTTCATTATCTTACTTTAGGTAGGCAAGAATAAAAAGTACGCTTATCTGTTGAAGTCACCACCTTCAAACAGAAGGGACCGACGGTATCTAGCCTAGTGTTACCAACCCGTTCAAACAAAATTTACTTCTCTTCTATTATTTACAGCGACTGTCCCTAGGTATGACTGTACTTTAGGTACAACATTCTCCCCTACTCAGAATTTTGGCAGTAATGTAGTCATATTTTTTATTTGCAGGCGTTGATTAAAGACCTATCTCTTATTTGCAAGCTATCTAAAGATAGGTCGGTAGTTATTAAGTCGCACTGGAGCAACACATCGGGCCATTGACGATGGTTCGGGATCAATACCTTAAGAAAAAGACCCTAGAAATTCTTATTTGACCTACGTCACGGTTTATTTTACAAACGTTATTTTAAGTACCAGTATCGTGTCTTTTAAGTGAGGTTGGTAGTTGAATTAACGTCGCACTGGAGCAACACAACCTCTGGGTAAGTAATTGGTAATTTTAGTTAACGTCCTACTAGAGCAACGCAACGGGCTATTGATGACGGTCCGGGATCAGTCCCTTAGAGGAAAGATACGAGGACAACACCTCGTAATTTTGAACCACGGTCAGGTGATGCAACACCTGAGCTGGCACTCCACTCTCCAAACATCCACGCCAACCCAACGTGACACACACAACCTCTGGGATCAAATCAGGAGGGAAAGATCCGAGGACAACTACTCGTAATTTTGAATCACGCTACCTAAAGTTGATTGATTATCAAGATTATTTAACTGCAAAAAATTTTACTTTCCTTGTGAGAAGAATTTTACTAGCATTTTTTTTTTTACAGCAAAACACACACACACACACACATTTCACAATAATTTTAAAAGGTTGGTAGGTAGGTATTTTAATGAACGTCACATTGGTGCAACACAACGGGCTATCGACCCGGGATCAATCCCCAAGTAATTTTAAAAGGATTATAACATTTGAGATACTAGAAGGTAGGTAGTTGAATTTTTGGCGAGTTGTAGGCAACACGATGCGGGCACACAATTGGCGACGGTTCGGGATCAATCCCGAAGGGAAAGAACCGAGGACAATATCCCGTAATATTGAACCTCGGTCAGATGACCAAGGCATAATTTGGAGGTAAGTCTGTATAAAAAGTAATTTATTTTATTTGTCCACTTCTTTGAAGTGTGTGTATTCTGAACGAGAAAACTATGAAACCCAAATAAACTTATGCCTACACTGGCAGACCAGAGGAGTGCCAGGCCCGTCGAAGACGGCAAGAGGCGAGGGGGGTTCGCCTTCCATGTTTTTGAGCCCCATTGGGAGGAAGTCCGACTTTGCTCGACATACATGACACATCCGTTTTACAGGAAGGTCCCTTTCATACATCCATTCACTCACACATATCGTAATTTAGATCCCAATCAGAGGCCGATAACCCCCTGATCAGGTACCCCCAGAGGTATTGATTTGGTATGGGAACATGGGGGACATTGTGACCACGACCTATTTAACGTGCCCCAGTCACCATTAGTGAACACGACGGTCTTTAGCCAGGTCGAAGCGCCGATCTCGCAATCATCAGAATTGGAGGCTCCGCCGAGGACAGAACCCACAACCCATCTGATGCGAGCCCGACGCTCTACTGACTGAGCTACCGCGGCTCAAACTACAAAATAATTTCAGATACTATGTCCCGTAGTGCTATACTATACCTTTATAAGGATATCTTTCTCGGTTGAACACACAGGTCTAGAATACATAGTGTTTGCAGAGATGCTTTTGTAGATTACAAAAAATGACGGTAAGAATAAGCTTTATTAAATTCTGTTGTCTTTCTTAATTTCTAGATCATTCGCAGATAGTGACAGTAAACAAATAAATGCAAAAATCAAGTTGAACACAAGTAAACTGTATAAGAATTATTCAAAGCAGTTCCCTTGTACGTACATTCATTGGCACGACTTGTCTGCTTTTGGATCTTGCGCCATAAAACCCCAACATCCAATCAACATCCAAATGAAATTAATCTATAGCATTGATGCATAAATAGCCAACTAAAGTCTCCATACCATTCTTTTTGTTTGCATAGTAGAACAAATCATCAAAAGTGATAACATGGGCTTTCAGCGATCCATTCATCTGAAGTGGCTCGTTAAGAGTTTCCCATTGCATTAGCATTCTTCGAGTTGCAGACAGCGCAGAGTTAATTCCTGCAATTTACACATGCGCATTTCTGTCTTCTGTATCAGTAGAACATTCCTTCTTGTGCACATCCATTCTTTGTGTTTGGCACAGTTTGGCCAAAAAAAAAAAAAAAATCCAATTATTTATCAGTATAGTATATTCATGTGCACCAATAATTATTCCGACTGGTAGTTGTATTCCTTAAAAAATATTTTTAGTCACACATAAATCTTATAGCATATAGAGTTGGGGTGGCCATGACGCGTGCTCCTCTTATGCAATAAAATGTATGTACAATATATGGTAAACTAAAACTGATAAATGTCCAAAAATAACAATTTTTATTTATTTTCTTGTTACAAAGATATTAGTAAACTAAAAATGATCAATGTCCAAAAGTAATTATTTTATTTCATTTCTTGTTACAAAGTAAAAAGTAAACTAAACATGATCAATATCCAAGAGTAATTAATTTTATTTTATTTCTTTTTATAAAGTTATTAGTAAACTAAAGAGGATCAATGTCCAAAAATAATTATTTTATGACATTTATTGTTACAAACTTTTTAGCCCGGCGGTAGAAAGTGCTTAAAACTGCGACATATGTCGCAGAACAAAGTCTTTGCAGAACAATTTTTCCTTAATTTTATCAAAACTTTGGCTGATTTTTTTTCGATCATAAGTTACGATGTTCTGCAGTACAAAGCGCTCTCCTTGCCGCACCTTTTTTTCTTTTCCAGCTGCGGTACAACCTCCCTACACCCCCCACCACAAGCACTTTATAAATAACAAATCTTCTATGTCAATGACAAAATATTTAACTTCAAAAGTTATCGACGGAATTGCAAATTCTGAAAGTATGCCTTGGTTTTAAATAAAGTAAATTAATTAATTTTGATGTTCTATTATAAATATGCAATAAATATTTAGCCGATCGTGTTTTACGTCTGTTTTTGATTTGACTGCAGTTTTCAAAATTCGGACAAAATGCCTGCAGAACAATTGCATTTGCTTGGAGTTGTGTTGCAGAACACTTGGATATAATTCTGCACTTGAGCTTATTAGTGAACTAAAAATTATCTATATTCAAAAGTAATTATTTTATTTCATTTTTTGTTAACAAACATTTTTGTTAACATTTTTTGTTACAAAACATAAAAATTAGAAATTTATTGAAAAATATAAAAATAAATATATTGTTCTGATACTATATCAAACGATTTTGTTAAGAAAATCTTTTTAAATTAGATTTGCTTGTGGATGCTTTACGAATGTTGTCCATTTTAGCAGTTAGCTGCCGAAAGTTTTGTTGATGACTTATTAGGGCAGTTCGCACATTATCATTGTTTGTTTTGTTATCACAGATAAATTAAATGGCTCTTTCAAATATTCTTTCCTGAAATGTGGCTTCCAAAAGAGGTGTGCTGGTTACCCCTGATATAGAGTATTCTCAGTATATAGAGTTGTTTTCGTATTTTTAACTATAATTTAATATTAGTTTGCAATGTGTGCATGATTTTTAAAGAAATAATGTGAGGGATTTTTAATTTAAGTTTAGTAGAGTGAATAAGTTATTAAAAATTTCTAAGTAAAAGTACAAGCTATACTTTTTACAAGATGAAAACTTTGGATGTATAAACAGATGCAATAAAAATTCATTTAAGATACGTTAAAAAGTCGATGTTTTTGACTAAAATTTAATGCTTAACTTGGTATTCTAAATATTTAAACATTTTTCTTTACAAAACTGTTTTTATTTCGCATGTATAGTGAAAAGAAGGTGATATAACTATTTTTATAGATCTTGACAACTGATTTTTAATTAGTTTTCATATCTTAATTGATTTACTCTGATAGTGATTATGAGCAAATCTTTTGCACGAGAAACACGCTAACTACAAATATACTATATATTTTAAAATCAAATTTAGTATACTGATTTTTTACTTCTTTTGGAGGGTCTAAACTAGGATATAAAGAAGGTTATCTCAACAGAGAAAAAAATTAGATTTATCTTTTGTGACGTTTGGAAATTTTTCAAAAAATTCGTGTCTCTTAACATTATTCCCAATATTTCATGAGTACAAAGGAACATTGCACATATTTTAGTACTTACCCTAGCTTGTATATAAAGACTTTAAAAAAAATTTAGGCAAATGTAATTTATGTTTTTTATCTGTAGTGTTTTTCGCTAACGTCAATTTTGCCTAAATTTTTCAATTTTCGCAAATTTCTTAAAATGTTATAACAATTTTCAGTGAATTTTTGTTTTGTAATGTGTTTTTATAAGCTGTTGTACCTTTAAAAGAAAAAATACAGTTTAATTTGAACATCATTAAAGGTTTTTCAAGGAAAGTCAAGGTTTTTTGTCTTATAAAAAAGTATTAATAGAAATATACTAATATAAATTTAATAATTATATTAGTATATTTATATTAATATGCAAATAAAAAGTTAACAATTCACTAATATGAGTTTTTAATTCTTCTGTACCATTTTCAGACTTGGAGCTATTTACAACTATTCCGTGTCTTAGAAGAAATGACTTAAGTTGAAGGAAACTGCTAAGAATGTGGATGTACTCTGGGTAATTATACCCCGACTAAGTAAGATGACACCTAAGTTTATCGAAATTCTCCACTAAGTTCAGCGATGGGAAAAGTGGAAGAGATCGCACCAACTTCAGTTAATTTGCTCTAGGATGAATTCGCACACATGCACTTCTTTCACTGAACTCAGACTACTTCACGCATAAAGTGCACGCATTAATGCTCGAATTAATATCAGAATCGTGTTGAACTTAGACCGAGCATTACAGATCTAAAAGCATTTCGATGTTTCGAGTTAAATTATAAATGTCATGTGTAGGATCACGAGCCTTACGCAAACAGTTTCGTCTTTAGGCGGCCGCCATGTACATTTCAGATCATATTGTCCTGAAATCTAGATTAAAGACCCAACTTTGGAAGCGCAGCGCTTTATTTTTACCGAAGTGTTTTCGTCCCTCTCCTAAACCTAATTAAAAGAGAAGCAAAATGACGTAAAAGAGTGAGTTGGCTCAATAGTCCATAGAAATTCACTTCTTTCTTTATTCCTCTTAATGGGATATAATTTGATTAACTTAAGGTTTATTTATCTTTTACTCGACATTCATGGCAAGTAATTTAGATTTTCGCGGAATAATAAGCCACTGGAGAGTTTTGATTATTCTGTTGTGTACATTCGAAATAGCTGATTCTTTGATATTTTGTTAGCGGAATTATTTCCTGACGTTTGCTTAAAAGTCATCACATGCAAGTGATAAATCACTTTGGAGATTTTTCGCATTACATTAGGAGTTCTTCTTTATAAGGGAATGTAATGGAGAAATGGATTCAATAAAAATATAATTATGTATTAGACGCAAAAATTAGGGATGCGAAATTAAAATGGGTTGCAATATTAACTCGAGTTATTTTTTAAAGAGCAAGATTGATTGCTTACTAATCAAATGCTGCATTTGGAACTAGAAATGGTTTCACTAAACATAAATCAGGGATGATATTGTTGATATTTTCATTGCAATGCGTTAGCTTATGTAAAAGGTTATTTTGAAATTCTATAACAGTACTTCAATAAAAATGTCTTACGTATTACACACACACATAAAAATAAGATATGCAAAATTAAAATTGTTTGCAATATTTACTCGTGATTTTTTAAAGAGAATATCGATTACGAACTAAACAAGTCCAACATTTGTGATTAGAAAACTTTTCACTAAACAAAAATTGTGGATGATATTGTTGATACTTTCATTACGTCAGGCCTCGAAATAGATTTTTTAATACAGGTGCACCTAAGTTTTTAAATTAAGTCCGCAGGTTATATTTTAGGTACACATTAAAAAAAACGTAATATAAGAGTATTAATGCAATGTAAACTACTTTATTAGTTGAGTATATTTATATAGGTATACATAGTAGAAAGTAAATAAACATATTTAAAAATTGAAATTTTCCCTTCTCCGGCGTACGGCTGTCGCGACAGTCGCTTAACAGAGCCATCTGGAAAATGTTTCGATCATCGGAAAGTTCTGGTGGTAGTGACACAAGTAAACCTTCCTCTTGTATAAACCCGTTACGGCGGTTTTGTTTTCGCAAAGTGTGTAATTAGGAATTTTAATTACGTACCTTTGGACCGAGAGAGGTCGATACTAATATTTTGTTCAAACATCAAAATAACATAAAACATGACCCCCACTCCTTCACATATTTTTTAACGTTAGGTGCACCTAGCGGGAAAAAAATTAGGTGCACAATTTTATTTTCATGTGCACAGTGCACCTGTGCACCCGGGTATTTCGAGCCCTGCATTACGATGTGTTATTTAATTTTATGTTATTTTGTAAATCAATTATTTCATTAAAAATAAGATATGCAAATTTAAAATTGGTTGCAATATACACTACCCTACAATAATAATCCGGACGCCAGCGGATTTGGATAAAATCCGACTACTTGTTTGGGGGTGTTTTTCGTGGTATGGCCTGGGACCTTTGCATTTGTTCCTAGTCAATTGAACGCCGTCACCTACATGAACATTTTGGACAATCAGGTTCTTCCTACGCTCTGGCAATTTTATGGAATGGACGAATGTTACTTTCAGGACGATAACGCTCCATGTCATGTTGCAGCCTCTGCCAAGCAGTGGTATCAAGATATGGATGTAAAACGTCTTCCCTGGCCTGCTCAGAGTCCCGATCTAAACCCCATAGAACATTTGTGGGACAAGTTAGAGTGACGCTTACGGACCAGGGAACCACGTCCGAAATCTACATCTGAGCTGGTGACATTCTTACAGCAGGAATGGACACAAATTACCAACGCTGTGTATCAAAACCTCGTTGAAAGTATGCCCAGAAGGGTTTCTAGTGTAATTGCAGCATGTGGGGATCATCCCCTGTTAAAGCATGTATTATTTCCCTTATACCATCACATCTTGCTGCCCGGTCCATTATTGTAGGGTTGTGTATATTTTCTCGTGATTTTCTTTAAGAGCAAGATTGATTACGCACTTATCAAATCCAACATTTGTATATAAATAGAAAACATATTTCACAAAAAAATTTGTGGATGATATTGTTGATACTTTCATTCGATGCGTTAACTAATGCCATCATTGTAACTAATATTATGTTATATTTTGAACACAATTGAAGAGCGCAGGTTGGTAAGCATTTAATTACGTCGCACTGGAGCTACACAACGTGCTATTGCAACGGCCGGGATCAATTCCCAAGGAAAGGATCCGAGGACAACACCTCATCATTTTGAACCACGGTTATAGGACGAGGTCACACCTGACCTGGCATAAATGCACACAGAGCAGATTTTATTGGCTTTATTTTCCTAGTAATATCTAATGAGGCACTTTTAGGCACATTTGTAGCTTTGCTTGAGCATGCTGATGCTGCTATACTAGTCCCTTTTACTTCACATTAGCCGTGTATGATTATTTTACACAGGAGTGTAGCATAATTAATGGTTTTAGAGTGGGCAATCTAGTAAAAACACATAAAATATTAAACCGTTCAAGTAAACCGTCACTAACCTTTTAACTACTGCTGTATACACAACCCTACAATAATGTAACGGACGGGATATTTTTCATTGACTAACTCCCGGGCACTCGCGTCGCCAAGCTTGCCAAACCAGTCGAATTTTTAAGCTGTCTGTCGTTCCGCGGTAATCCCTCTCCCGTAAGTTGGCAACCCACGTCCTCATGTCAACGCGCCCGTCTCGTACCGCGAACTATTGTTTGTTTGTTTGTTATCCAGAGGCTTGATTATCAATTATAATCAAAGATGAACACGTTTAAAGACAAATATTTAAGCGAATTGAAGAAGGAATTCTTTCTTGCATTTGACGAGAATAGTTGCACCAACGATAGAATTTTGGAAATAGAATTTTGGATAGCTTCAGCTCACTATATATAACCAACACGTGTTGCTTAGAATGCCTTCGTCGCAAGAATTTGAACAGGACAAAATGTTATAGCAAAACATTAAATTCACCATAAACAAACTGCGCGTGATCACTGCGGTTCGCGAATAAACTCGTGAATCGCGAGAAAGCGCGAGGTTGGCATCAGGGATTGGCGTAGTTGCGAAATTCGAAGCCAAAGAGTGCCCGGGAGTTAGTCAATGTGGAATATCGCGTACCGGACAGCAAGATGTGATGGTATAAGGGAAAGAATACATGCTTTAATAGGGGGATGGTCCCCACGTGCTGCAATTACACTAGCAAACCTTCTATGCATACTTTCAACAAGGTTTTGATACACAACTCTCTGTCGCCAGCTCAGCTGTAGATTTCGGACGTGCTACCCTGGTCCGTAAGTCTCTCTAACTCGTCTCACAAATGTTCTATTGGGTTTAGGTCAGGACTCTGAGTAGGCCAGGGAAGACGTTTTTCATCCATATCTCGATACCACTGCTTAACAGAGGCTGCAGTGTTACCAGGGACAACATGCAAAGGTCCCAGGCCATACCACGAAACACATCCCCAAACAACTTGTCGGATTTTATGCAAATCCGCTGGCGTCCTGACCATTTTTGTACGGTTGTATATATTAGTGGCACGATTATTTCTTGGTGCGATTCTTATAACTTTTAAGGTACAACTACTGTACCGGCCATAGTCTAAATTCTTCCTTGGCGCGATCAAGGTACAATTGTTGTACGGGCCATAGTCTAAAGATTACAAATTTGTATAATTAGTATGCAGGGAAATAAGTGAAAGTAATGGTAATTTTAATTAACGTCGTACTAGAGCAACACAACGGGCTATTGACGACGGTCCGGGACCAGTCCCTTTAGGGAAAGATTCGAGGACAACACCTCGTAATTTTGAACCACAGTCAGATGACGAAGCAACACATGAGCTGTCACCCCACTCTCTAAACTTCCACACCAACCCAACGTGAGGACTTTCGGCCACGACACATTTAAGGTGCTCCAGCCGCCTCTGCACCATACGCTTACAAACATCCATACCCGGACCCGGATTCGAACCAGGTACCTTCCTATCTAGAGGCTAACACCTTAACCACTATAAAGGTTGGTCGGCGAAATAGGTGAAGAGAAATATGTATACTACTGGATTCATTTTATAAAAATTATTTATTCCAGGGATAGCCGTAAAGTTAATTGAGGAAAAGCGATGAAACTTAAAAAGTAATATTGAGTAAAAATTTTAAAATGGATTATTTGTCCCGCTTGGTAAATCTAGTGTTAACTTCTGGCTAAAAGTGATCTGTATTGTATTACCTTTGCGGAAAAGAAGCAATAGCGAATGGTCTTATAAAGTCTTCTATCGCTAAGCATGAGAATTTAGCACCAAAGCACATTTCTGATAGTGTGCGGTCCTGGGCGATGTTATTAGTTTTGTTATAATTTATGGAATTTAATTTAATTTGATTGAAAATTATTTAATTATCGTAGGCTGCAATTCAACGTCCTTGAGCATCACAAACATGCTCTGTTGGATTAAGACCAGGGGATCCTGCTTGATAGGAATCCAGAGTTTTCCTTAATTTTTGGACATGTGTGTATAATAATGAATAAAAATTCCAAAAATGACAGTTATTTTAAGGTAAATCAACTATTATTTTATTTGAAGAATGAAAACATAGTTTATGCATCTATAGAGAGCATTGTATTTGTTGAGATATATTTAAAGAACTAACACTTTTGGAGGGTACTTGTCGTAGTCTACTCGGTGGAGTAGCCAATAGAATCCTCTATTGGCTACTCCACCGAGCGTGAGCATCCTATCAAAGCACATGGAAAATAAATTGTAGCCTTTATTAGTTTATTATAACTGAAAGAATTAAATTTAAGTTGATTTAAAATTAATTCATTCTTGTCGGCGCATTTAGTTGCTTGTGTACTTTAATGTATTCTGTCAAATCAAAATTAATCAGCGGAGGTGGAAACTTTAAATCAAATCATTTTATTCAATTCAGTTTATCGAACTTGAACTAACTTATTTACATTCAAGTCTCAGTTTCGCCTTGGAAGGCTTATTCATTAGCTTGAAAGGAAATTTATTATTCAAAAGGTCTTACTAGTCACACAAAGGCGAAAGAAAGGAATCGGGAAAAAAGATCTGAGAGAGTTCGAGACATGATGGAGGGGGGGATTCCACTATTGACTAAACGGGACTTTTATAAATGACGCGGGATGTATATAGATGTTATAAATTTAACTTTTAGACATTTTTTTTAATTTGATCGGATAAAAAAAAAGTTTTTTGAGAGTCATTTTAAAACCAGCTTGTCTTTTACCAGTATCTTTTTTGATTGAACTATGGAAAAGCTCTAGATTTGTATCATGATTCTTGAATTGCAGCCGACCAAACGGTCTGGTGGTTAAGGTGTTAGACTCTAGATATAGGAAAATTCCTGGTTCGAATTTGGGTCAAGGCATGGATGTTTGTAAATTTATGGTGTAGAGGCAGCTGGTGCACCTTAAATATGTCGTGGCTGAAAGTCCTCAAGTTGGGTTGGTGTGGAAGTTTGGAGATAGGGGTGCCAGTTCAGGTGTTGCCTCGTCATCTGACCGTGGTTCAAAATTACGTGGTATTGTTCTCGGATCTTTCCCTTAGAGGATTGAATTTTTCGAATTTTTCTTGTAGATTTTCGGACACCACCAAACCTCTGGAATCTTTCCCTTTGTTGTTGATCCTGGATCACCCTACTTTTGAAAAATGGCCGTTTTAAGGTATTGTTTTCGTCATTTACTCACGAAATTATATGACGGGCCTTAGTACCAGGCTTGATCACAAGTCTCAATGCTAGTTAGGTGATGTTCAGTACCAGTTTAGAACATAGACATCTGTACTAGTTTAGATGATCTTAGTAAAAGACCAGATCTCGTGCCTCAATGCCAGGTATTGAAGACTTTCAGGACCAGTTTGGAAGACGGGTACACGCAATAATTTAGATGACGGACCCTAGTACCAGGAGAGTAGATGTCTAGAGGAGTAATAGATGACATCCCTCAGTGCCTTTTAGATGAAGAACTCTAGTACTCTCGTTCGCAAGACGCGGTTGCCAGTACCTAACACTAGTATGTGCCGTAATCCCCAGGGCCAGTTAGAGGAAGAAATTCTGCATCCGCTTCGAATACTGACCCTATTACCGGACTAGATCACGTGACTTATTTCTAGTTAGATAAAGTGCCCCATGCCAGTTTAGAACACAAGTGCCTATACAAGTTTAACTAACGCCTACACAAACTCTCGTGTCTAGTGTTATGAGACACTGTACCAGTTTGAATAAGTGTGGTTAGATAGGTAGTTAACTAAAGCCATATTAGAGCAACACAACGGGTTATTGGTGACTGACCGTGATCAATCCACGACTTAAAAATCTAAGGACAACACCTCGTAATTCTGAACCACGGTCAGATGACGAGGTCACACCTGAGCTTGCACCACACTCCCCAAACTTCCACATCAAACCAATGTTGAGGACATTTGAGGCCACGACAGATTTACCGTGCTCCACATCGATATCGTCACCTTGGTTATGTAAAATGTATACAACATACAAGAAAAAAAGTAGTTTTTCTTTTGTCGACTCTCTTGGGAATCCAGTAATGATGATTCTCAATGAATCTCATCATGTTGATAATTTTGACCCTCAAGTCCTTGTTACAAGCAATGTTCCTGAGCCAGGCGATTTTAAGGTAGTCAGCAGTTGTCCTCATATGCCATCATGCTACACGAGGGCAGATTGCGATGTAATGCAGAGTGTGCGGTTCCAAATTAGGTGGTGAATCCTTCCTTAAAATAAAAACTTGTATTCAAGCACAGTACGACAAAGAGAACTGGCCTTTTCTGCGTCCCGTGGTACCTCACGATTCAATTACCATACTTAAGACAAATGTCAACTGCCTCTTATCGGGATATATTACTCTTTTCAATCTTTAATGTCTTACTTAGTCCTGATTGCTGTTGACAAAAGCGGACCTCAGGCAAAGGCAGAAAATAAAATATTGATGGCGTTCCCTCATTTGCAACCCCAGAGAGCATCTCTACCCTGAGTGAAATGGAGTCTTACTACGAGACCCAGCCGAGGTCTGCTCGTAATGATCGGATTGTATTCAACGCTTACTTACACAAATTCAATTCTTTCCCTTTTCCTCTGCCCACTTGGGCCTTCAAGGGAACATCTCCTTTAGGCTTAGAACGGACTTGGGAAGTGAGCTCATTGCCATGGATGAAAGGCTTAACTACATTATGTCTGTTTTGAACCCAAAGGTCGTTTGGATTCTGACCCGCAAGCACAGCTCCGACCAACATCTAATTTGCGGATAGAACTGGTGTGGGAGTAGAACTGGCCGGTGTACTCTTGGTACGTGGGGATCGCCCTGGAAGATCTCTGGCCCTCATTTAGGACAGACGTATTCAGAGAGCGCACTCCTGCTTTATCAGTGGCCGTTTGAGATAGAACTGGCATAACAATCCTTAACATACTCAAGCATGTCTCATCTTTCTTGGAGGTGCACCCACAGTAAATCCCTTCACACGTGGACCTCGGGAGAAACCAAGTAGTGGATGGTTTGGCGAAGGAGGGAGTCGATGAACCATTGTCCACTACTCACTCATTGGTGTTTCTCGGACTTAACTCTGTTAGAAATACATCTTGATAAGAAAGCAAGGATCGTTGTCTCGGTGCACTTTTGGTATCGTGGGGATCGACCCTGAAAATATCTTGCTCTCAATTGCGACAGACATGTTCAGACAGCGCTCTCCCACTTTTTCAGTGGTAGTATGCGATAGAACTGGCATAGCACTCCTTAACAGACTCAAGCATGTCTCATCTTTCTTGGAGGTGTACCTACAGTGGATCCCTTCGCACGTGAACTTCGGGAGAAACGAAGTAGCGGATGGTTGGGCGAAGGAGGGAGTCGATGAACCATTGTCCTCTACTCACTCATTGGAGTTTCTCGGGCTTTACTCTATTAGAAATACATCTTGATAAGAAAGCATGGATAGTTTCCTCGGTGCACTCTTGGTAGATCGACCCGGAAGATCTCTTGCTCTCAATTGCGACAGACATGTTCAGACAGAGCTATTTCGCTTTTTCAGTGGCCGTCTGAGGTGCCGCAAGTTTTGCTGTGATAGCAAGATTCATTATATTTGCTTTAAATGCCTGTCTGGCCAGGCCTCCCCAGGCACGTCATGGGGTTGTCCCGAGACTACCTGTTTCCTGAACCCCTTTGGGTGTACGGCTTTGTGCGGGTGAATGGACTTATAGATTTCCCCAAGCTGAAGTTAGACGCGAAGATTAGCAACAAGAACACGGACTTCACGGACCCTAGGTACTATAGTGATCTTTTCTTTTCCAGTGGGATTTCCTGTTTTTACTAAACACTGGGATCCCGCTCTTGTGATACTCAAACGATCTTTCTTTATTTTATTCCCCTGTTTTGTCCAATTCCTCTTCTTTTCCCTTGACGCTGGTCTGGCTTGTGTTTCGTGCACCTCGGCGAAAAACATGGCTCTTGCGCTATAATACCCTTAACCGACCAACCTTGACTCACTTGGACAGTTTCTCTATAAGTGCTACGAAGTTTTATACACTAAAAATAGCATAGAAAATATGTTGCGCATCACAGTGCAACATATGTTTCACATTTTACAGGTCCGCCATAACCTTTGGACACCGGTATTGTCAGACTCGCATTTGAATGACGTGATTTTTCCAAGTCTATTCTTCAATCCTCCATGTTGTATAGACTAGGTATCTCGTCATTAGCAAAACTGACTAGATATTGATGGACGGGATGTCGTCATTTTGAAAAAAAAAATGCCTCCATCTTTATCGCATCACCATAAAAAATCGCCAGTATCTAGATGACGAGTTCAATCGTCATTACCAAAATTAGCCAAACCTTGATAGACGAGATATCTCGTTGAAACCACTTAAAACGTAAGCAAAGCGCTTTCACAATTTACTTAGGGTGTCTTTATCGCAGACTCTGATTCTAACTTTTTTTTAGTGTCTAGCGATAGAAGTGATAACGAATTATAGTGTGGAAAACCCTCCACAACGATCTTTATTCAGGTTCTTGCGTATGGAATTTCTTTTAACATTCTCACATCGTTTTAAAATCGGGTGAACAGTGAAAAAAGATTAATTGCCTTCTCGTCGGAACCGAATTAAACGAATTGGAGAATGGAGAACCATGCATGGCGACCACCATTAATGTTTTTCACATGCATTCTCTTAACCGTTTCATACCACTTTAAAATGCGAAAGACTCAAGATCCTCTGCCATCTTGTCGGAGCAGCACTAAGCGAATTCAAGTATGGAGAACTATCCACGGAGATCACCATTCATGTTTTTGTTTTGGAAGCCTTCTTGTTGGCCAGCCTGTTTGTTTATGACAGCCTTCTCTTAATCATCTCACACCACTTAAAAATTTGAAAGACGAAAGATCGACTGCCTTACTGAGCTAATTGAAGAATGGAGAACTATCCACAGCGATCACCATTCATACTTTGCTTATGGCAGCCTTCTCTTAATCATCTCATACCACTTTAAAATTTGAAAGACCAAAGATTGACTGCCTTCTCGTCGGAACAGCACTAAGCGAATTGAAGAATGAAGAACTATACACAGCGATCCTCATTCATACTTTTGCTTATGTCAGCCTTCTCTTAATCATCTCACACAACTTAAAAAATTGATAGACGAAAGATCGACTGTCTTCTCGTCGGAACCGCACTAAGCGAATTGATGAATGTAGAACTATCCATGGCGATCACTATTCATGCTTTTGCTTATGTCAGCCTTCTCTTAACCGTCTCACATCACTTTAAAATTTGAAAAACCAAAGATCGACTACCTTCTCGTCGGAGCCACACTAAGCGAATTACAAAGTGGATAGCTAACTATCCACTGCCGATAACCATTCAGCATTTGTTTATGAAATACTTTTATTAACCGTCTCATATCACTTTAAATATCGAGGGACCCAAGATCGACTGCTTTCTCTTCGGAGCAACACTAAGGGAATTGGAGAATGGAGAACTATCCATGGCGATCGCTATTCAAGCTTTTGTTTATGGCAGTCTTCTCTTAACCACGGACAGTGTGTCTTTTTAACAATCTAGGTGAACAAAATTAAATTTTCTTAGTGTCGCAGATTGTCAAAAAATACACGTATCTTAAAAGCAGTATGCCCTCTTAGCAAGACCACGGTTTTATTTTTAAAAACAATTCCTCCTAACAGGAAGTTTAGGAGTCCCAAGTCGAACTTTCTACGTTGGCTGCAAATCCCATCTGGCGAATGCGCCCTAGTACTTTTGAGGAAAACTGAAAAGTATAAGTCCTATATTTTCTTCAGCGATATGTGGTGGATACTATCATTTCTTCTGTTCATGGAGGTATGTTTACGTGCTTTTATTTTCTTGGTAATGATAATTTTAGTTAACGTCATACTAGAGCAACAAAACGGGCTATTGACAACGGTCCGGGATCAGTCCCTTAAGGGAAAGATCCGATTATTTTCTTGGATACTGTTTCATTAATATGCAAGAACCTTTTGAATTTAGCTAATTAGCGTCTAACACAACTACTGATTTCAAATTTAATTTTACTTTTAACATATTATACCACCGCATACCACTAAAACATTACATATGTATTATAGCCTTACTCATTTAACGCTCCCAGAACAAAATATTTCTTGTGGAAGTTTGCGGAACTGATAGATAGTCTTTAAATTTCAGAATAACTATGGAAATTTTTCGTCAGTCCATTTGTGATATTTTGGTGATAAAATCAAAGCAAACAAAAATTGAGGCTATTTATAAAAATATTTCTCAAAACAGGGATCAACATTTGTTGCCAAATACTGTTTTGAATGTTTTAAATAGTGTTAAAGTAAAAATTCTCGAATTACCCTCCAAAGAATTGAGCAAAAGAGGAGTAAAGTGAACAGGCACTGAAATATTCCTCCGAAATAATTCTTGACCAAGGATATCTTACCTATTCTCATACTGTGTTTCAAGATCTACCGAGTTATTCACAAATTAGTTTGAAAAAAAGACCTAGAAGACCCCCAAAGGGATTTATAAGCCTGTAGTTCCAATATAGAAATGAAATTCGTAACTTTGTAGAGACCAGTCAAATAAATTGTCAGCAGCCTCTGAAGTAAATTATGAAAGTCAGACATACAATATTCTACTTCAAGTCGTCAGAGAGCTCTCTTACTTTCCTAGAAGAGGTACAGTTACGAAAACCACCCGTATTTTATTAAAAAGTCAGTATAATTATCTGCAAATCAACTGCTTTGGCTAATATAGTTGGCGCTAATCTTTCTATATGAACCAATATAAAATTACACAAACAACGTAAATAACATTAATTACAATTTGTATACTCCGTATAACAAAATTAAATAAGATAAACGGTTGTTACTCTTCTGGGATCATTATCACGGAAACTTCTATACTGTTGCACAACTAGTCACTTAACAATTGCACTGTCATACGGTTATGTACAATACATGAACAATCCGTTCAGGCTGATTTTGTCGAAAGATAGTATCATAAATACAATAATAATGAGGGACTAAGATGGCGCAGAACAGAAAAGTTAGCAGCAATTTCTTCAGAAAAATATCAATCTGAGCAAAGTGTGTTTAGTATTTCTATGGTACCTTTACTTGTACTAATGAGAGAGGGTAAAATACTATTATATGTCAAAATCCTGTTCCATCATTGTCTAGACAATGTCGTTACTTCAAATTGATTTTGAAAGTAATTAGTAGATTTAGATAGGGAAGTTAATAATGTGTGCAAGGTAACTTTAAAATATGAGTTTGTTGTTTTGATATATGTGACAAATCTTCAAACAGGGAATATTAACAATAGAAACACGGCTCTCAGATATTTTAGCAATGCTGAGAAGTCATATATAACTGGAATTAATGTAATGAAGCTTTTTCAAGTCATTAAAATCTTTAAATTTCGGTTTCAAGATAAACTGATAAGCTTTATGAGCATGAAGCATGAATCTGATATATAACATCAAAAAGTATCCACGGAAACCCCAGTGCCATAAACAATGCATAAAATACTTGTTAGAGAAGGGAAAGAGACAAGAAATAAACACAATAGGCGTAAAAGGAAATATTTACTTTAAAAATGTCGGGAACTGATATGAATAGATTAGTCATCATCTCAGATCCATTAATTATAAGTTTACGAGTAAGGTCTAAAACTAAACACAGCCAAAATGTTCCAAAAGGTTGAACTTATTTTTTTTTGAAGAACCTTCCCTTACATACATGAGTAGACTATTTAGGCAGTTGGGATTCCAAGTATATACTTTTGTAATATTTTCGTCAAATAAAGATTTTCCCCTTTAGTTTTTCTATGCCATACATCTACTTTATTTTTAAATAGAACTGTTATGAGTATATCTGACCCTTATTCAGGTGTATATTAATATAAAATTAGAAAAAAAAACCAGTTAATAATTGATCGAATTATATTTTAAATATAGAGCACAGTTGAAAAGTTTGTAAAAATGTAGCACATTTCTGCATTCAGATGGTAATTAAAATTTGTTCAATATGAACCGAACCAGTATTTTATCTCCCATAACCTCTGATAATATTACCCAAAATCAGTGTATTTTTGATGCAATAATTTTGTCCACCTCGATTGCGAAAATGACACATTGTGCGACGTTTCAAATTCGAATGACCCCAGATACCTTCTCGTCGGAGCAGCTCTAAAGGAATTAGATTAGGAAACCATCCACGGCGGTATTTATTCATGCGTTTGCTTATCACAGCCTTCTATTAACCTTTCAATGCCGTTTTAAAAATCTAGCTACACAAGATCGCATCTCGTCTCACATCACAATACCAGTATGTCCCATACCATTCACATGTCCCGGTAGCATATAACCTACCTTTACTCGAGTAGAAGCTATGGGAAAATTTTAAGCCCGCTGATTCGTTGGTTTCTCGCCGTCATCTAGACGTTACTCTAGAACTTTCGAATTAAAAGAATGTTTCTTTTCGAATTAATTTGGTTTGTAATTAACGTCGTACTAGAGCAGCACAACGGACTATTGACGACGGTCTGGGATCAATCTCTTAAGGGAAAAATCCGAACTTCTTTTCGAATTAAAAGAATGTTCATTGTAATCTTGAAAATGTGCAGTTTATTGTATAAGGTGTTCCGAACAGTTTACTGTATAAGGTGTTCCGAACAGTTAAATGAGAATCATTAATAAAATCTCCACTGACAAATCATGATGCGACGGACTGAGCACACGAGACTTGCCATTGCAAGTAAATATTTATACTTCTCACGCATGCGTACTATGAGTGACGTCATAGATCATGGGGTTAGAAACCAACGAATCAGGGGGGTTAAAATTTCCCCATAGCTTCTACACGAGTAGAGGCAGGTTATATGCGTTCAGGTAGCATATTACCAACCTTTACCTGGAATAGAAGACATGGGGAAATTTTAAGCCAGCTGATTCGTTGCTATCTCTTTCCGAGATCTATGACGTCACTCACCCATTGTGCGCACTCCGCATGTGTGAAAAGTATCACTATTTACTTGCAATGTTTGCGAGAAAAAAGTTGAAACTGCTTCGACCGAAAATAAAATACTAATAAAAAAGAAAGCGATATCTTTTAGATGGTTACCAAGCGACAGTTCAACGGCTCGTGCCATGCACTCGGAATTTAATCGTAAATGTTTTGTGTTTAGTTTTAATTCCAGTATAGATTCTACATGCATGATTAAAAAATAATCCATTTTCGAACTTTAAAGGACACTTGGGTCCTTGAACAGAATCGAAGGCGGAGACAGGGGAGTTTTTCGTTACTACTGGGGATCTGTTGTATAGATTCGTTATTTATGTGGCAGAGGATTTGCCACCGGCTTTCAGTGCAAGTAGAAACTACCGAGTAATGAGTAATGACATATTCCACATGAAGCATCGTCATTAATGATGTCAAGTAGTGACGTCATAGTCGACAGTTTGAAACCAACGCATCAGCGGGCTTAAAATTTCCCCATATCTTCTATTCCAGGTAAAGGTTGTTAATATGCGTCCCGGTATCCTTCCCACACACGAGAATCCTCAGTCCTCACAAATCCCTATAAAACGGCATTAGCCCGTCACGCAGAGTAGAGTCCGATCCGTGACGGACCGAATACCCTTTTGATGTTCTGAACTGACCAGGCGAGTTGCGGCGGATCGAAATGACCCGAGTTTTGCCCCGACGGTGCCCGCAGATGGTGGGATCTGGCCCGGTTTAGAAAGGGATCCCGTCGCCCCGCGAGCGCATTAACATGCAAAGACGCTCCTAAGTCTTTACAGCTGTCGGAGGGGAACACACAATCGATTGTATTTTCAAATGCCACTGCATCATCTGCTGTTAGCTGCTGTCTCCTTACTTTTCTCCTCGACTTGATGCGATTATTTCGTCGTTTAATGCCGAATCGTTGAGAATCCAGCCGACCAAACGGTATAGTGGTTAAGGTGTTAGCCTCTAGATCGGAAGGTTCCTGGTTCGAATCCGGGCACGGGCATGGATGTTTGTAAGCGTATGGTGTAGAGGCGGATGGTGCACCTAAAATCTGTCGTGGCCGAAATTCCTCACGTTGGGTTGGCATGGAAGTTTGGAGAGTGGGGTGCCAGCTCAGGTGTTGCTTCGCCATCTGACCGTGGTTCAAAATTACGAGGTGTTGTCCTCGGGTCTTTCCCATAAGGGACTGATCCAGGACCGTCGTCTATAGCCCGTTGTGTTACTCTAGTACGACGTTAACTAAAATTACCATTACCATTGCCTTACTTTTCTCCTCGACTTGATGCGATTATTTCGTCGTTTAATGCCGAATCGTTGAGAATCCAGCCGACCAAACGGTATAATGGTTAAGGTGTTAGCCTCTAGATCGGAAGGTTCCTGGTTCGAATCCGGGTCCAGGCATGGATGTTTGTAAACATATGGTGTAGAGGCGGCTGGTGCACCTTAAATCTGTCGTGGCCGAAAGTCCTCACGTTGGGTTGGCATGGAAGTTTGGAGAGTGGGGTACCAGCTGAGGTGTTGGTTCGTCATCTGACCGTGGTTCAAAATTACTAGGTGTTGTCCTCGGATCTTTCCCTTAAGGGACTGATCCCGTACCGTCGTCAATAGCCCGTTGTGTTGCTCTAGTACGACGTTAACAAAAATTACCATTACCTATTGTAGCTTTAGTAGGTAGGTATTTTAATTAACGTCGCACTGGAGCAACACAAAGGGTGTTTGGCGACGGTCCGGGATCAACCTCTGAAAGGAAAGATCCGAGGTATTTGGTGTTTTTTGTGGTATTTTTAATTAACGTCGTACGAGCAACACAACGGGCTTTTAACGACTGTCCGGGATCAATCCACAGAGGGAAAGATCCGAGGACAACACCACATCATTTTAACCGGCCTCATCATCGGTCAGATGAAGAGGCAACACTGGAACTTCACTCTCCGAACTTCCACAACATGCCAGCGTGAGGACATTTGAGGCCTCGACAGACTTAACGTGCACCAGCCCTCTTTGTACAAGACGGTCCTTGGTTGGATTCGAACACGCAACCCACCTGTTGCTGATCCGTAACTCTTCCAACCGGGCCCTTCTATATCTTATTTTATATCCTAGAGCATTTTCCTTTTAATTTAAATTTGTCTTAATTTCTTGGAATGGAAGTTTGTAGAGTAGGGTGCCAGCTCAGGTTTGACCTCATCATCTGACTGCGGTTGAAAACTACGTGGTGTTGTCCTCGAATCTTTCGTTTCGGGTTTGATCCCGGACCGTTGCCAACAGACGGTTATTTTATAAAAAAACTGGCGTCAAGTAAATACCTACACCTGCGGTTCTATATACATGTCACACAAAAAAGGTTTTCACACTTTGACTGTTTATAAAGTGTTTAGTAAATTTCGTACATACATCGGCGGAAAAGAACTGGGGTTAAATAACTTCGCGTCGGTCACAAAGCCGCGAAATCCAACTCTTGAACGTCGGCTCGTTAACTCTCGGTCCGGCGCGCTGGGGGGCCGACCAACCGGTATAGTGGTTAATGGTAATGGTAATGGTAATTTTAGTTAACGTCGTACTAGAGCAACACAACGGGCTATTGACGACGGTCCGGGATCAGTCCCTTGAGGGAAAGATCCGAGGACAACACCTCGTAATTTTGAACCACGGTCAGATGACGAATATAGTGGTTAAGGTGTTAGCCTCTAGATCGGAAGGTTCCTGGTTCGAATCCGGGTCCGGGCATGGATGTTTGTAAGCGTATGGTGTAGAGGCGGCTGGTGCACCTTAAATCTGTCGTGGCCGAAAGTCCTCACGTTGGGTTGGCGTGGAAGTTTGGAGAGTGGGGTGCCAGCTCAGGTGTTGCTTCGTCATCTGACCGTGGTTCAAAATTACGAGGTGTTGTCCTCGGATCTTTCCCTTAAGGGACTGATCCCGGACCGTCGTCAATAGCCCGCTGTGTTGCTCTAGTACGACGTTAACTAAAAATTACCATTACCATTTTTACCGGAGCGCTGGGTTCATGTGTCGGCGTGACACTCACGGCTTCCCGTTTTTCGTCCTTTCTACTTTACCTTCGAGCGAATGCTTTTGCTTCCTTCACACCCCCAAGGGAAAGATTCGAGGACAACACCTAGTAATTTTGAACCACGGTCAGATGACGAAGCAACACCTGAGATGGCACCCCACTCTCCAAACTTCCACACCAACCCAACGTGAGGGACTTTCGGCCACGACAGATTTAAGGTGCACCAGCCGCCTCTACACCATACGTTTACAACCATCCATGCACTGACCCGAATTCCAACCAGGAACTTTCCGCTCTAGAGGCTAACACCTTATCCACCAGACCAATTGGTCGGCCAAAACACGATGGACACCACTCTTTCAAATTCTAACTTGGCGAGCATCCTGGCGAAGGCATGTTCTTAGCTGTAGACGATAATTTCCAACATCGTTTTTTCCGTGGCAGTCGAGCCGACCAACCGGTATAGTGGTTAAGGTGTTAGCCTCTAGATCGGAAGGTTCCTGGTTCGAATCCGGGTCCGGGCATGGATGTTTGTAAGCGTATGGTGTAGAGGCGGCTGGTGCACCTTAAATCTGTCGTGGCCGAAAGTCCTCACGTTGGGTTGGCGTGGAAGTTTGGAGAGTGGGGTGCCAGCTCAGGTGTTGCTTCGTCATCTGACCGTGGTTCAAAATTACGAGGTGTTGTCCTCGGATCTTTCCCTTAAGGGACTGATCCCGGACCGTCGTCAATAGCCCGCTGTGTTGCTCTAGTACGACGTTAACTAAAAATTACCATTACCATTTTTACCGGAGCGCTGGGTTCATGTGTCGGCGTGACACTCACGGCTTCCCGTTTTTCGTCCTTTCTACTTTACCTTCGAGCGAATGCTTTTGCTTCCTTCACACCCCCAAGGGAAAGATTCGAGGACAACACCTAGTAATTTTGAACCACGGTCAGATGACGAAGCAACACCTGAGATGGCACCCCACTCTCCAAACTTCCACACCAACCCAACGTGAGGGACTTTCGGCCACGACAGATTTAAGGTGCACCAGCCGCCTCTACACCATACGTTTACAACCATCCATGCACTGACCCGAATTCCAACCAGGAACTTTCCGCTCTAGAGGCTAACACCTTATCCACCAGACCAATTGGTCGGCCAAAACACGATGGACACCACTCTTTCAAATTCTAACTTGGCGAGCATCCTGGCGAAGGCATGTTCTTAGCTGTAGACGATAATTTCCAACATCGTTTTTTCCGTGGCAGTCGAGCCGACCAACCGGTATAGTGGTTAAGGTGTTAGCCTCTAGATCGGAAGGTTCCTGGTTCGAATCCGGGTCCGGGCATGGATGTTTGTAAGCGTATGGTGTAGAGGCGGCTGGTGCACCTTAAATCTGTCGTGGCCGAAAATCCTAACGTTGGGTTGGTGTGGAAGTTTGGAGAGTGGGGTGAAAGCTCAGGTGTTGCTTCGTCATCTGACCGTGGTTCAAAATTACGAGGTGTTGTCCTCTGATCTTTCTCTTTAGGAATTGATCCCGGACCTTCGTCAATAGCCCGTTGTGTTGCTCTAGTACGACGTTAACTAAAATTACCATTACTATTACCATTACCATATTGGGTTGGTGTGGAAGTTTGGAGAGTGGGGTGCCTGCTCAGGTGTTGCTTTGTCGTCTGACCGTGGTTCAAAATTACGAGGTGTTGTCCTCGGTTCTTTCCCTTAAGGGACTGATTCCGGACCGTCGTCAATAGTCCGTTGTGTTGCTCTAGTACGACGTTAACTAAAAATTACCATTACCATCTTACGGGGAATCTACTAGGTGGATCAGTGAAGTTTTTCAGTAATCGTTGTTTTTCCACTTCTACCGCGTTTTCGCACTTCCAGAAGCACTTTAACACAAACGCTCCTTCTTCGAAACTTATTAGGATTGGGCCATTATTTTTCAATCGTTAAATCTGCTACAAAAATAAAATTCAGTGTTTTACCGGCTAATAAAATACGGTAGTATTTTTTTCCGACGCCCTGTAGTAGTTTCAGAGGTTGATTAATTGTGATGCTGCAAACCTGGATTAATCTTTTCTTCGGGATTGATGAAGGACATTCAGCAGTTAGTCCATTGTGTTGTTCTAGTTCGATGTCAATTATGCACTTACCTACCTCTGGTTTAGTTCATTACTGTGTTATGTAATGAGTTGTTTTGTAATAAAATATACGTCACACTAGAGCAATACAACGGGCTAAAGGCGACGGTCTCATAATTGGTAATTGGTAATTTTAGTTAACGTCGTACTAGAGCAACACAACGGGCTATAGGCGACGGTCTCGTAATTGGTAATTGGTAATTTTAGTTAACGTCGTACTAGAGCAACACAACGGGCTATAGGCGACAGTCTCGTAATTGGTAATTAGTAATTTTAGTTAACGTCGTACTAGAGCAACACAACGGGCTATTGACGACGGTCCGGGATCAGTCCCTTAAGGGAAAGATCCGAGGACAATACCTCGTAATTTTGAACCACGATCAGATGACGCAACACCTGAGCTGGCACCCCACTCTCCAAACTTTCACGCCAACCCAACGTGAGGACTTTCGGCCACGACAGATTTAAGGTGCACCAGCCGCCAATACACCATACGCTTACAAACATCCATGCCCGGACCCGGATTCGAACCAGGAACCTTCCGATCTAGAGGCTAGGCGACGGTCTGGAATAAAACCTGTAGAGAACCGAAGTTCGTTATTTTGAACCATGGTCAGATGATGAGATCAACTCCTGTCGACTATTAACAACCGGAAGTTTGCGAGTTCGAAACTCGATTCAATCAAAGACATGAACGTTGAATCTGTCGTGTCTTCAAATGTCCTCACGTTGGCGTGGTGTGGAAGTTTGGGAGTGAGGTTTCACCGGCTCAGGAGTTGACCTCGTCATCAGACCGTGGTTTAAATTTGCTTGGTGTAGTTCTCGGATCTTTCCATTCGGGATTCATCCCACAAAGCCACCCATCCCGTTCTATTGCTCCGGAATCACGTAAATTCAACTACTTATCTTCCTGACATAGTTAATAACTTTATGTCTCACTATTCATCTTGAGCATTCCTCGACATAAAAGGGATGTCAGACATCCCACCGACCCTGAGAGAGTTAAATGGGAGTTACAATAGACAATTTTGAAACCAATTTTTCTTTAAGTGTTACTTATAATTTTAAGACATTTAATGAATCACGTAAATTCAACTATCGAGCTACCTGACATAGTTAATTACCTCATGTCTCACTGCCTATCTTGAGCATTCCTCGACATCAAAGGCATGTCAGACATCCCACCGACCCTGAGAGAGTTAAATAAAGAATTACAATAGACAATTTTGAAATAAATTTCTCTTTAAGTGTTACTTAATATTTTAAGACATTTAATGAATCACGTAAATTCAACTATCAAGCTACCTGACATAGTTAATTACCTCATGTCTCACTGCCTATCTTGAGCATTCCTCGACATCAAAGGGATGTCAGACATCCCACCGACCCTGAGAGAGTTAAATAAAGAATTACAATAGACAATTTTGAAATAAATTTCCCTTTAAGTGTGTTACTTAATATTTTAAGACATTTAAGGGGGTCCGGAACACAAAAATCGTGAAATTTTGGATTTTTTTTTTATTATTTTAAGAAATTTTTTTTTCTCTCTATGTGTATTTCTGCTTAAAATGACGTCTAAATCATGTTTTTATCTTAATTAGAACTAGAGATGTAATAATTTTTGTGGTGCGTTGTTTTGAAAATCTAACACTCTTAACAGTTGTTGTCATGGCAACAACATTTATCTTTAAAACTTTAAATGCGTTTTTCTCCATGATACATTTTTTCATGATTTCCTGTATTCAAATTGCTGTAAGTCGAAAACCGATAAAGTTTAAGGGTTGAAATTTGGAATATATCTTTTTCAAACATTATACTTTAATTTCGATTCAGCAAATTTGAAACAAATATTTACTTTTAAAAATATGACTTTTTAAAAAAAAAGTACTTTAAAATTTTCAAAAATTTTCATTCAAATATTTTTTATTTTTTATTAAATTAATATTTTTTAAATTGCTGAATCTAAATTAAAGTTTATAAATTTGTGAATAATTTACTGCAAGAATTTTTAAAATGGATCAATAATATTTTAAGTTTTAGCAATTTAATATGACCCCACTTTTTTTCAAAAAATTTCAATTAAAAATTTTTAAAAAACTTTTGGAAAAATTTTGTGTTGTGATTTCGTTGATTAGTTAGATGGGTAGTCAGTACCAAAAAATTCGAAATTCTAAATTAATAAATAAAAATTTTTTTTCAATGTGTCCCGGACCCCCTTAATGAATCACGTAAATTCAACTATCTAGCTACCTGACATAGTTAATTACCTCATGTCTCACTGTCCATCTTGAGCATTCCTCGACATCAAAGGGATGTCAGACATCCCACCGACCCTGAGAGAGTTAAATAAAGAATTACAATAGACAATTTTGAAATAAATTTCTCTTTAAGTGTTACTTAACATTTTAAGACATTTAATGAATATTTTAAAGCACACAGAAATCGCTACTAGAAAAGTATGTGCTATCCACTTTTCCGTTGATCCTTCGGAGTCTCGCAATTCCATTTCAGTTTGATACTTACATATCTCACTGCCCGTCTAGAGCGCTCCTTGCATCAAAACATCAAATGAGAATATATATACCTTAGAAGCCTTCCATATTCCTTGAATATTCATATGCATAGTTAACCTTAATCATGTCAAGGAGTTAGAATTTCAGACATTTCCCATCGTCCCTGAGAGGATAATGTTACGAGTAACATACGACACTTTCGAAATATTTTTCTTTTTAATTGTTACTTAATATTTTACGAGGCTTAGTGAATATTTCAAAGACAAGAATAATTGACAAAAATCAGCAGATGCTATCCCCTCTCCGCAGATCCTTTGGGAGTCTTGCAATTATGACATAGTTAACTACCCTTATGTCTCACCGACCCTTTAAAGTTCTTTTCGACATCAAAAAGGCCTCCATGACTTAGTGGGTTTGCCTACCACACTAGCAACGTGCGAGTTGTAGGTGGTACAATTTCGATTCCTCATTTGATGCATTTTTATCTCGGTCAGTAAAATTTCCCAAGGATGTGTACATCAATTACTTGCCTTTTTATTTCTTGTTTAGCTCAGTTTGGAAGAATATGATCATTGCGACATAAAAACCCTACCCAACCAACTTGACATTAAAATATTAAATGAGGGAATTCTTATGCACCTTAGTAATCTTAATATTTACATCCAAAACGTTTATACAGCTCGCCTTAATTATTTCAAGATGGTGGGATCATCGCCCCTAATAGGTTTAAGTGCACAGTAAACTTCGATTATTTCAACGTGGATGGTACTTAATATTTTACGACATTCAATGAATATTTCAAAGCACACAAATATAAGTGCTGAAACAGCACGAGCTTTCCATTTTCCGCGGGTCCTTGAGTATTCGTTCTGATCGGGTCGTGACCTTTTCGCCATCTGTGAAACTGCCCTTTTACGTGTACATTCGTTACTTGACGTTTTCCGTCTTGTTTGGCTCAGCTTGGCAAAATATGATCATTACGACATAAAAACCCCAACCAACCTTGACATTAAAATATTAAATGAAAGAATTTTTATGCACCTTAGTAATCTTAATACACCTACAATATTTATAAATATCAAGTTAATCATTTTAAGGAGGTGGTATGTCAGATATCCCTGAGAGGGTTAAGAGCATAGCAAAATCCGACAAGTTCCAGCGTGAATGGTACTTAATATTTTACGACATTTAATGAGCATTTCAAAGTTCACAAAAATCACTGCTGAAACAGCACGAGCTTACCACTTTCTGCGGATCCTTCGGAGTCTAGCAATTCTGACTTAGTTAATTTATTCACTTTCGAATTCCCAGCTTACTGATAAATCCTCGCGGATCCTTCGGCGAGTACAGTTGCACTCTTCCCCGGAGTAAAGATTCGTGGAAATGTCATTTATATAAATAAGACGCTGGCCGGGGACTAAGATTATATCTTTCCTTGATTGGAACCCGCGTTGTAAGCTGTTCCACCAGAGAGATCTCTTCACATATCTCCATGCGTCGTTAGATCCTGAGACCTGGAGACATTGTCAATCTCGGGCTTTGGTCGGTGAGAAAATACTTAAGGATCTTTAAACGCTTTTATTTCCTTATTCGCTTGAATAAAATTGGTACTTTCTGCTTTAAATTAATGACAGGCATGATGGTGTCTTTAAATTCTGTTAGGGATAAATATCTTAAATGGTTGCTGATAGACATTGGGAATAGCTCTTTTCACCCTTCGGGATGTGTTGAATACGCCACCATATCAGAGTCGATTGTTTTAAACACCGACTTGTTATTTTTAACATGATGTGTTACCTATATTGTTGTTTAATTCAATTTATTTTTCTTGAGTGACCTAGGGGAATTCAGTATTTTTGGTAAATGTTCAAGACACTATCGTTATTTTACAAGACTTATTGGTGCTGGTTTTAACTATGGTGATAATTTTCATAATTATTTGATTTATTTTATTCTATATTGAGTGACCTGTGGTGGAATTCAATACCCCTTTCATAAATATTCAGGATTCACTTACGAGCTATTAAGCATGATGTAGATATAACTTGCAAGACTATGAAAAAATATTTAAGGATCTTTAAAAACTTTTATTCCATTATTCGCTTGAATAAAAGATTGGTACTTTCTGTGTTAAATTACTGACAGCATGATAGTGTCTTTAAATTCTGTTAGAGATAAATATCTTAAATGGTTGCTGATAGACATTGGGAATAGCTCTTTTCACCCTTCGGGATGTGTTGAATACGCCACCATATCAGAGTCGATTGTTTTAAACACCGACTTGTTATTTTTAACATGATGTGTTACCTATATTGTTGTTTAATTCAATTTATTTTTCTTGAGTGACCTAGGGGAATTCAGTATTTTTGGTAAATGTTCAAGACACTATCGTTATTTTACAAGACTTATTGGTGCTGGTTTTAACTATGGTGATAATTTTCATAATTATTTGATTTATTTTATTCTATATTGAGTGACCTGTGTGGTGGAATTCAATACCCCTTTCATAAATATTCAGGATTCACTTACGAGCTATTAAGCATGATGTAGATATAACTTGCAAGACTATGAAAAAATATTTAAGGATCTTTAAAAACTTTTATTCCATTATTCGCTTGAATAAAAGATTGGTACTTTCTGTGTTAAATTACTGACAGCATGATAGTGTCTTTAAATTCTGTTAGAGATAAATATCTTAAATGGTTGCTGATAGACACTAGGAATAACGCATCTTTCGGGATGTGGGATAAGCTACCTTATCACACACACAGTCGATTGTTTTAAATGCTGACGTATTAGTTTTAAACATTATGTATAACTTGCATGGCTTTCTAATTCAATTTATTCTGTATTGACTGGCTTAGTGGTATTCAGTACTCCTGACCAATGTTCAAAACACAAGACTTAGCGTAGCTTTATCTTTTACCATGATATTTATCTTTCATGGTTTCCTAATTTAATTTATTTTGTATTGAGTGATTTAGTTGAATTCAGTACGTTTGGTAAATATTCAAGACTTATAGAGTTCTACCCTGTGTGGTGATGTATAACTTTCGTGATTATTTAATTTATTTTATTTTGTATTCAATGACCTGGTGAAATTCATTTGCCTTGGCAAAGGTTCAAGCCTCACTAACGCGTTATTCTTAAACATGATATATAACTTTCCTGATTATTTAATTTTATTTATTTCGTAATGAGTGACCTAATGATATATTGTTTTAATTAGGAATTTATTTTTTAATTAGAATTTTGTTAAATGTCCAAGATACACTAATAAGTTATTTTAACATGATGTTTTATTTGCAAGATTATTAAGTTTTATTTATTTTGCATTTAGTGACCAATTTTGATGTATAATTTTTCATTGAGAATTTAGTACTTTTGGTAAATGCCCAAGACGTTGAAGAATCGACGGACATTTTCTTGCATTAAACTTGTTTGTAAAAGTGTTGATGGATAGTGTACATAAACCAAGCATTTATTAATAAACGGATTCAAAACTTAATCTACATTGTTTCTTATCTCACTCGGAATAAATGTATCCATGTCTATTACCCAGTGAGACTTGAGGCCCTCAAGAAGCAGCTGGGGATGGTAAATAAGTTGGCCTAATACCCGAGACAGAAGTTATAAACAGAGACAAGCAGGTGGTGTGCTCGTGCGAGGCCTGAACTGAATTGCATTAGAGCATAGATGAAAATGCTTGCAACCTAGTTCGATCTGTATAGGCTTCTAGTGTTCCCAGTGAAGTCTGAAGAGAGCAGTCTGATCTTTTCTGCTGCCCATGTTATCCAGGGAGGCACCGGGCTTATTGCAAGCGTTCCAGTCGTGAGTTCTCTAAATCCTGGCTGTAAGATGGTTATTATAAAAATAATGTCTGGCTGTATGATGATTATTATTAGATTAGATTAGTCTTCCATCCTGAGCAAAAAGGTTGTCTATTTTCTTTTCTTGCAGACAAACATGTGAAGGTATCCATTAAATATAAACTGGTTATATAAGGCATAATAACGCATGTTAAATTAGTTTGCTAAATGAATCGGTTTTTTGAGAAACTCTATAAGTCACTTTTTGTCGAAATCGAGTTTTCGGTAAAATTCTATTCAGATGTAGACGTATCTTTTAGAAGTGAAACCACACGAGTCAGGTCATTCTACATAGAGTTGGCTCATATGAAAATTTTTCGTTTATTTGAAAAAGCCCATAGTCAGTGACTTATGGGCTTTCTCGAATAAACGAAGCTCATAAGTCAGTGACTTATGGGCTTGGGCTTTCTTGAATAAACGAAGACCATACGTCACTGACTTATGGGCTTTATCGAATAAACGAAAACTTTCATATGGGCCAACTCTATGAACAACCTGACTCGTGGGGTTTCACTTCTAAAAGATGCGTCTACCTCTGAAGAATAGATTTTTTTACCGAAAACTCGATTTCGAGAAAAAAGTGACTTATAGACGTAAGGTTCCAAAGGATGAGAAAGTCGCTTTTAAAATCTCTCAGTTCATCCAGTTTTCACACTCTTTTAAACATTATGATGTTTTAATCGCCAAACGTTTTAATGATGGGTTTTGCAGCCACACTTTTCGGTTTAACAACAATTAAAAGCTGCTTCTATCACTCCCAAAAGAACCAGTATATCCAAGTGGGAAATCCACATCAACAGGAAAACAATTGAAGACATAAATAAACTGATGAAATACATCCCAAATGAAGAAAACATTCAAGCATTCTACAAAGAGATAGTTCACTAGTGTTTTACAGGTACATATGATTCTCAGTTGCCAGAGAACTACGCCACTGATGAATAAATTTTATTTCACTATTTATACCACTCTTATTCATAGAACTAAATAATCTTATTTGTGTTTCATATTTATTTAAAGTTTCTACTTGTTTTAGAATGCATATGTGAGGTGTACTAAGTGTACTTTTTATTTTATACAATTTAAAATGCAATTACTTTTTGCCAAAAGTATATGTCTTTGAGAAACCCCACAAGTCAACTGACTTTAAAAATCCATAATAATTTAATTATTTATCTTTTGTGACCTTCATTGAGCACAAATATTGTATTTAGCTCCAAACAATATATTTTATTAGAAATAATAATATAGAGGTTGTCGGTTAACGCAGAAACAGTTTTTTCTCGATTTCTCAAAAATTGTTCTCACCTGACTTATGGGGTTTCTCAAACAATCGATTCAAATGTTTTGTTAACATCTTAAATAATGTGAATCTGTATAATTTAGATGTGATTTTAAGTTTTTAATGAAATGCAAAGTGTTTTCTCGTAAAATGTATATGTTGTTGTTGCACATCCCCCTGGTGTAGGAAAGCCTACACCAGGTCCAGAAGGCCCCGTCGTGCCAGATCCCCATATACCTGCAAAAAGTCCTGATCAACCAACAGCTGCTTATACGAAGCGCCAAGACAGAGAAGAAGGTGATCAGGACTGGCAGGTAGGGAACAGGAACAAGGAGGGAAAATTCTCTCCCCGTTCTGAAATTTGATACTTTTAAGATGGCCACTTCGAAATCTGGCCATGGCCGATTGAAAAGGCCGAGGGCCACAGCATGTGATTGAGAGTCCAGGGTGATTGCCAGCATACCAATGGTGGGATGGCGTACGGCGCCACAAGGAAAGCAAACGTTGTTTTCCCAGGGAGTGGACCTCAGTGGGAGTGAGGCGATTCAAACAGTCCATAGGGAGATCACAGCCATTCTTGGCGAGTACATCGGCTGTCTCGTTGCCATACACCCCGATATGCGATGGAATCCATTGGAGGCTTATTGGTGTTTTCAGGCCAATCTCGCAGAGAAGCTTCAGAATATCCTGGTCTGGGATGTCAAAAATTTGTGGCCAATTTTTGAAATACTGTATAGCACTCCTACTATCAGTCAAAATCCAAATACAATTTTTATCAGTGGACTGTGCATAATTAAGGGCTGCACCAATTGCTATGATCTCCGATCTAAAGACTGAACAATGGTCAGGGTTTCGGATGCTGCATTTGACCTTGTCCTCAGCGCTGTTGATGAAAACACCACTCCCAGTTCTACCGTCTTCAAGTTTGCTACCGTCCGTATAGATGACCAATGCATCAGAAGGGATGCTATTGACAACCTCCAGGGCCAACTGTTTCAAAAGGTCTGGGTGATCCGTCTGTTTATTGGCATGAGTCTTCAGTTCATCATTAAAACTGACATTCTCAAGGGACACCGTCGGAGGCAAGCAGTTAAAAGTGGTCGAAGGAATAACCTCAAAATCAATAAAACCCTCCTTCCTCACAAATTCCATCGGGGTGTCTCTCTTTAAACGCTGATTACTCCTCCACTTCAAAGTGAATTCAGCAGTCCTGTTAAAATCACCAAGACTTGACAATTTATTAAAATATTTAAAAGAACCAATCCTATATCTTTGTTAACATCTTAAATAATGTGAATCTGTATAATTTAGATGTGATTTTAAGTTTTTAATGAAATGCAAAGTGTTTTCTCGTAAAATGTATATGTCACTATATTAATCTCCGTAACAACCGTTGACTTTAACTGCCTTTACTCCATATTGCATCATCACGAAACCTCCTGATGTTTGCCTCAACAAAATGTCTCGTGATATCAAAACTGACTAGATTTTGATGGGTGAGAAATCTCGTCATTAGAAGAAGACTAACCAGATCATGATCTCGCCATCATAAAAATGACGATATATCTCGTCATTAGCAAAACTGATCAGATCGTGATGGACGATATATCTCGTCGAAACCACTTGGAGTGTTTAATTCTTAAATTCCACTGAATCTCGATAATTTCAGTGGGATTTAAAGTTTTTAATGAAAGGCAATGTTTTTGAAATTCATACCGGATTGCATGAAGTGTATAAGTCAACACATTAATCTCCGTAAAATTGTCGTTAACTACCTTTACTCCTTATTGTACAGTTGTTAATCTGAATCCTCTTTTAGGTCAGAGATTGCTTATAAAGTTTTAAAAATAAAACAGTATTTTCTAACGCTTCGGCAATTTCTTAATGTCTAAAGAAAGACGAAACGAAAGGTTGAGAGTGAAGAAAAGTTTGACTGCCAATTATTTGTTTAGCAATGACGGAAGAGATAAATAATCTTCTTTTGATTTTTGTGAAAGAAATCTGTCTTTATGTACTCGAAACAAAAGAAATGAGAAACGGTTCTGCGTGTTTCTCACGATTGAAGTTATCTAGGGTGTAACGCTTTTACATTTAATGCTCGACAGAAAAAAATTTTGACATGCGAAGGTGATGGATTGATTCCAATAGGGTTCCCTGACAAGGTCCTCAAGCAAATTTTTTTCGCCGCTATGAAATTACGCGTTAATGATTTTGATATATTTTCCTTCACTTTCTTGAACTTTCCGATTGCAAAATTAAGTTTGGATCGGAATGGTTGTCGTTTCCTATGATTGACATTTCCCTTAATACTGCAAAAGCATGTCAGGATTGTCCCGAAAGCAGCTGAACAATTTCTGATTATTTTGACGAACACTTTAACGACGCTTTAACACAACTGATTCATTGGGTTTTGTAGCACAAGAGGCATATTTGACCATGTTGTGCCAAACATGAGACAGAAAGCGTTAAATAATGGATATACACACAAGGAAAGTTTTACGGACACAGTAAAGAGAGAAAGTCCATATTATAAGGAATCAGATACTTTTATTCACAGCTTTTTAGCAACCGTTAACCATAAAACTTAAGTTTGGAGATGCTACCATCTTGACTAGTCTTTAACAGAATAATCATATAACAATTGACCTCTATGAGAGGGCTTTTTGTAAGGTACAGAGGGCGCCAGTGTTTCGGTAACCCCTTTCGTAATGTGTGCCTCGAACATGTTACTCGAATGAAGTTTCTGCGTGTCCCTTATATTAAAAGTTATTATTAGTTGTTAACCAGAGGGATTTTTTCTTCCATAATTTGTTTGAAGTGCATAGGTAGTTAATTAACATCACACTGGAGCAACACTACCGGCAATTGGCTATGGTTAGGGATCACCCCCGAAGGGAAAGGGCACGAGATTAAAACTCGTAATTTTGAACCACGGACAGATGACGAGTTGGTTTCAAAAACTCTCACATAGAGTTGGTTGAGTTTTATAGCGAAAGGGCCATATTTGTGTACAAAATGAGCCAAGCACAAGACAAACGACGTCAAGTAATCGACAAACACATGAGATAAGAGTTTTATTGACACATAAGAAAAACGCACCCAGTGAGAAATAGAATCTGTCTCTGATGGAGTTGAAAATATATATTAGAACGTGATAACCTTTGAGAAATACACGCATGTACACTATCCTATAATATATGGACCCAACAGAAAGATGTGATGGTATAAGGGGAAGAATACATGCTTTAATAAGGTGATGGTCCCCCACGTGCTGTAATTACAATAGCAACCCTTCTGGGGATACTTTCAACAAGATTTTGATACACAGCTGCGGGTATTTGTGTCCATTCCTGCTGCGAGAATGTCGCCAGTTCAGCTGTAGATTTCTAACGTGGTTCTCTGGCCCGAAAGCGTCGCTCTAACTAGTCCCACAACTGTTTTATGTGGCTTAGGTCGGAACTCTGAGCAGGCCAGGGAAGACGTTTTACATCCATATCTTGATACCACTGCCTGACAGAGGCTACAACATGACATGGAGCGTTGTCGTTCTGAAAGTAACATTCGTCCATTCCATAAAATAGCCAGATCGTAGAAATAACCTGATTGTCTAAAATGTTCATGTAGGTGTCGGCGTTCAATTTACCAGAAAGGTCCCAGGCCATACCACGAAAAACATCCCCCAAACAAGTACACCACCATTACCGAACTTGACAGTTGGAACGATGCACTCGGGTAACAGACGTTCGTCTGGTGTTCGCCAAACCCAACCACGCCCATCCGACTGGAAGACCGTGTAGCGTGACTCGTCGCTCCATAAAACAGTTTTCCAGTGGTCCAGAGTTCAGTTGCGACGTTGCAAACACCAAGCGAGTCTGCCGGCTTTGTTGGATGGGGTGATGTTTGGTTTGTGTGGGGCAACACATCCGTGTATATTGAGGGCGTGCAGTTCTTTCCGCAAAGTATTGTGGTGCACCGTAACCCCAGCTGCCTGTTGAAACTCACTGTTGATGATTTGGAGTGATTTCTTGCGGTTCTTACACGCTTCAGGACACGCCGATCCCGTTCGGTCAATTTACGGGGACGACCAACGTGTTCAGTTCGTGTCCCAATTACCGTAGTCTTCCACTTCTTCACGACATCACCGACAGTTGACCGTGGATGTGATAATTCTGCCTTAATTGCCCGAATAGACTTGCTACTTGTGAAAACCAACTATAACACCTCTTTCAAAGTCACTAAATACCTTTCGTTTCGACGTATTGTCACAATGTCACACAGAACTAACGATGTTACCACTTCGCGAATCGTATTTGACCTTAACAGGTCACGTGCGAGCACGAGTTGAGAAAATATGTTAGGGTACGGGAATCTTAAAGGGAAATACACACATTTGTTAAGATGCTACAACTAACTTAAAAAAATATCTATTAAGGGAGTATTCACCTCCTAAATTGTGGCATTGTAATTAGTCTTAAGTTAGAGCACTGCTGAAAATATGTTAGAGTGCGATAATCTTAATGGGAAATACACACATTTGTTAAGAAGATGCTACGACTAACTAAAAATATTTGTGTTAACTGCTTCTTCACCTCTGAACTGTAGTATTGTAATTAGTCTTCAAGTAAGGCGCTGTTGGAAATATATTAGTGTTATAACCTTAAATGGAGGTGGGGTGGGGGGCAGTACTCACATTTGTTAAAAAGATTCTACGGCGAACTAAAAATGTCTGTTAAGTGCTTATTCATCCCCTGAATTGTGTTATCGTAATTAGTCTTCAGTTAGAGCGCAGTTTAAAATATGTTATTGTGTGACAATCTTACGGGGGAAATATACTCATTTGTTAAGAAGATGTTACGACTAACTAAAAATGTCTGTTAAGTTCTTATTTATTCCCTGAATTGTGTTATTGTAATTAGTCTTCAGGTAGGGCGCAGTTGAAGACAATGAGACAAATTCGAAGACATGGTAATCCGTGGATAATGTAGGAACGTGGTTGTGATCAGATTAATAAGGCTTTTTTAACTCACGGAAAAGAAAACGCGGCGTGGAACAAAGGACGCCAGAAGAATAGAACACGGAACGCAAGCGAATAAACAATACGATAATGGATGGTGGCCCCGCTGCAGCAGATATATTTATTTTTCGGGAAAGCAGTCATTTCCTTTTCTTCTTGCGCTCCAGCTTATTTCGTTAAACTCCTTGTTCTGTGTTCCTTCGGTCTTGGCGAGCAGCTGCAATTCCCGAGCGGCCACATCACTTATTGGGTCGGTGGTTCAAACGGACTAGATAAAAATAGGGTTTGTTTTTAACTGCGGAATCAATTTCTCAGCTCGCTAAGGTCTAATGTGCCAGTCTTGGGCACTGGTTTCTGTATTTAAAAGATTCCTGAAATCCAGATTCAAGTTAGCTGGCAAACCTGACGGTGGGAAAGGCAGAACGAAGACCCAAGTCCATGAATGGCAGTACATTAGGCGTGAATGCTTCAGGCTCATTTACCATTCTCTTCTTTTCTACCTCCTTGATTTCTTGGAAAGCTTTTAAGACGCATTATTTATTGACCTATTCCAACTTTATCGCGCTGCAGCTCTTGCAGTGGATTTATTTTCTGGTCTTGTTGAGAGGAAGAAAATCATCTGGTTCTCAGAGGAAAATGAAACCTCGTCAGATGCACGCTATCTCGTTTTTCTCATTCCTCTCTGAGTAACGAATCGCATTTTTCTCTAATTTGTTTGTGGCGCTCGTTTAGTGAGGTAAAGGATTCCATAGCTTGGTTGTTTCTCCGTTAAGTGAACCACAAATCCTTTCTTGAAACAAGGTCTTTTATATGATGCGCCAGACGACTGATTTCATGTCTTTGTAAGCAACGCGCTAGTCAATAGATTTAATCGTTAGTAATAGTAAGTTTTAATTGAAGAATTTTGTGCTTCTTTAATGATACTCCTATCAACTGATTTCATAGTTTTGCATTTCGAGCGCCAGTTGACTTATTTCATAATTTTGTAAATGACGCAGAATTCGATCAATTTCAGACAAAAGAATATAAAGGTATCCATAGACACAGAAAACTATTTAGCTGGAGAAAAACTGAATGGAAACTTTATTATTCCTCAGTTAAAAAAATTGTTATCGAACTCAAGCTTAGCTCAAACATACAGATAATGCAAGTATTCGACCTCCTAATGCCTTAAACACGTGCTGTAGTTAAATTTTGCTGAGTAAACTGACCATCGAAGATGAAACTCCATGAACTACAAGAGATATCAAAGCCATATTTATTATACAAGTAATATAGGGCACAAGGGTGAAATGATTGTATTTGCAGTTCCGTTTGACTAAGAAATCAGGATTTTATGTAGCTCCCACGGGCGGCGATAACTGTTACTAAATGTCTCGGTATCGAAGGAAAGATGCTTTTGATGGTGTGTGTGTTTTGAGTATGTAAATTCATAACTGGTTCCACACATTGTTAAAATTTATCTGATGTATTCGTGGGTGGTATGTGTAATGGGGCAGTTGAATTGCGTTAGTCGAAACGACGTGTTCGATGGGTGACAGATCTGGTGAACGGGCGAACCGTGGAAAAGTGATATCTGATGGACTCTGAGTAATTGTTGTCGTTGCATGCCACGTGTGGTTGCGCATTGTTCTGTTGAAAACTGGCGACAGGCAAGCCCTGAAGATAAGGCATAACTACAGGCAAGCCCTGAAGATAAGGGAAAGCTACAGGCAGCCATGAATATAAGGGAAAACTACAGGCAGCCCTGAATTTAAGAGAAAACTACTGGCTCCAAAACTTTCAAATATATAACAGTGGGTGAGTGTTAAGTCATGCAGTCTGCCACTCCAGGATTGGAGGTGACCTTCATGGTGCTGTAGACAGTATTAAGATTCATCTCATTGTCAGAAGACGATATCATACCATTTGTTTGTCCCTGTACGGAGCTCTACGCACCATTTTTTGCAGCCGCTTGTAGTGTAGAGTCAAAGGTAGTCGCAGCAATATGCTCTAGCAATGGAAAAATTCCCCGCTGCTGCAGACGACGTCGAATTGTACGCGCTGACAGTTTAATCCGTAATAGCTGTGTACAATAAATACCCATTCTCTTGTTTAGTGGTGTGACGCAGTCACTGCAATCGTTCAAACCGATCAGTTTCTCCCTCCTGCAAACATACGGGGTTCCATATTCGCATCAGTAGAGCTTGATTTTGTCCAACAAAAGCACTACTTCTCGGAAAGATAATCCGTAGTCTCGATAATCCACAATTCTTCCTCTATCAAACTCGAAAACGTGATCGGATGACTGCCGTATTTTTCAACGAGGCATGATTAAGTGCCTTGTGCATAGGAACAGCGAAAAAACAATTCCAATTCCAATACTTGAAATTGTCACTTTGTTTAATCTTTGTATACGACTTACAGGGAGCGTTACTGGCGTAGTTGATTTGAATATTCGCTTAAGTACTAATCATTTGCATATCCTTCCATGATCTAAGCATCCTGCAAGTTTCAAAGCTATTGAATGCTTCCTTCATGGTGTTGCATTTTCGATAGCCAGCACCAGGATATATTTTTTGATACTATTTTCAAGGCTATCGGTGAGAAACGTTGTCTTTTTTAAGTGTTTTTATAAATGATTGATTCAATTGATACTTCAGAAGAAGAAATAAAGCTACCCATAGTAAAATAAAAGAACAATTCAGCTGTAGTAAAACCAAATGAAAACTTTCTTATTCCTCAGATCATATTGAAAATCAACCGGTATAGTGGTTAAGGTGTTAGCCTCTAGATAGGAAGGTTCCTGGTTCGAATCCGGGTCCGGGCATGGATGTTTGTAAGCGTATGGTGTATAGGCGGCTGGTGCACCTTAAATCTGTCGTGGCCGAAAGTCCTCACGTTGGGTTGGCGTGGAAGTTTGGAGAGTGGGGTGCCAGCTCAGATGTTGCTTCGTCATCTAAACGTGGTTCAAAATTACGAGGTGTTGTCCTCTGATATTTCCCTTACGGGACTGATCCCGGACCGTCGTCAATAGCCCGTTGTGTTGCTCTAGTACGACGTTAACTAAAATTACCATTACCATATTGAAAATCAAAATTCAAAATTCAACTCAAACATACAAGGGCTGTTCAATAAAGAATGATCATAATTTTTTTAAAGGTGATTAAAAAAATGAAAGAAAAAAAAATAAAACCCATATTGAATGTGTTGCGGGATAAGGGGAGAATAGGTGGCGCAAATTTCACGATCATGATGTCATTGCTGAGGCCTTGGTTGCCGGCCAAGAACGCCTAGTTTTACTTTCGCCTACGGCAAAAATGGATGCGACACGCGAAGTGCAATACACTGCATTGAAATTTTGTTTTCGCCTTAAAAAATCGTCAGATCTTTCAAAAACCAATGTCATATGTATTCCCCATTCTCCATATAGTCCTGATGTACCATGCGATTTTTTTCTTTTCCCGAATTTGAACAATCACTTCCGGGTAAAGCTCTTTTCATCATCACAGGCAGTGGTAAAAGTTGCGTAGGCGATTTTAAAGGACCTGTCAAAAAATGGCTTGTTGTTGTTGTTGTCGTGCGGGCCATATATGGCCCAATTGGGGGTGCCATTGCCCCGGAGGGAAAAAATGGCTTCCAGCATGTGTTTGAAGACTGGAAAAGAGGTGAGATAAGTGCATTGCATGTAACGGAGAGTATTATGAGAAAGACCATACAAATTTTGAGTATTAGTAAAGGAAATAATTTTTTATTAATTTATGATCATTCTTTATTGAACAGCCCTAGTAATACTATAAATGTTCAACTTCCTGATGGTAAACACCTGATAATATATTTTTGATGCTCCCTCAGAACATTGAAATATTGTATTGTTTTCAAAATTCAATGGATAAAATTAATGCTCTGTTATGGCAAACAAATATTTCCGGTCCTTGGAATTTAATATCATTTTTTGTAGAATGCAGTGAAAAAAGATACTTTTACTATACAACAAATAAATATAATCTAGCAATAAAAAGACAAATAGCACACACAGAGAGAGAGAGAGAGAGAGAGAGAGAATAGAACTATATTTCTTGTTCTGAAATAGGGTTAACTTTAAAATTAACGTTTCGTAATATATGTAAACAAACCAAATGTCTTTTTATTTATAACTAAATTTCATTTGATTAATGGCGATGAATACGACTTTTTATGACAGATATATTTAGCATAGAAAGAAATACAATTAAATAGTACGCAGAACAAGACAACTGCATTCTCTTGTATCTGACATAACTTTTGAAATGCATTTCGCAGTAAAAAATAGTTTCCTATTTTATAAAGATTTATCTACAATTCATTTCAATTCAAAATCGCATTATCACCGAAATGCCTGATCAAGAATAGAATGTATCACATTCCTTGGTTCAGTCTCTTAAATCAGCAAAACTCCACTGAGCAATCTGTCCCAACTTTAAGTAATAACAGAAAGGGGGAATAGGAAATTTTTTCTGCTTCAGGGTTTTCTAGCTAAAAAAATGTTTCATATAGAGGTAAGGCTCAGAAGTTTTTAGGTTATTTATAATTTCCGAATAAGAAAGCCTCCCCCTTTGAAAGGGATAAGACCCAGTTTAATTGGAGATCCACTAGATGAATTGATTGGCGGACAAGTTTCGAATTTCTGGGGAGAGCCAAATGCAATCGGGGGAATCAAAGGCTGCAGTGTTTGTGAAACTTAGATCCCAAAGCTCGACCAAATCTCTATGCCACCTGAGAAGCAATGCTTGGAAGAATTGACAATAGTTTGCGTAACTGTTGTGCAGTTTCCTCCGTTCATTTGACATAATTTAATGCAGCAGTAACCAAACAAGGTCCTCACTCCAGATGTGCCCCTCGAACACCGTTTGTTCAAGGAACTGAATTTTTATTTTATCAATTTCAAAGCTGCTTTGAGTATTGGAGGTTTACTTCATAACTGATATCGGGGTTATTTTGCTTACGTTTATTGACGGGAACAAAAACTTTATATTTAACTTTAATGGTTAATCCTGTATGGTTTTGTGAATTCAGTATATTTATTCTCACTGATTATCAACTATAAATGGTTAATGTTTTGTAGTTTTTAAATTATGTATGTTTATTGTTATTGATTCTCAATTATGAACGGTTAATCCTTGATAGTCTGCTGAATTTAGTATATTCATTCTTACTGTTTACAAGCTATTGCTGTTGATTCCAAATTATAAATGGTTAATCCATTGTAGTTTTTTGAACATTTGGGTAAATGTCGTGCTGTTTGATCCGTTCATTTGATATAATTTAATGCAGCAATAACAAGCAAGGTCCACACATAAGAAGTGGCCCATCGAACACCGTGTGTTCAAGAATCTGAATTTTTATTTGATTAAATTTTACTTTTTATTAAGCTATTTTGAGTATTGGACATTTACTTCGTAACTGATATCGAGTGGTTGTTTCGTTTAAGTAAACTGACAGGAGCAAAATCCTTATTTTTAACTTTAACTGTTATCCTGCTAAGTTTTTTTAATTAAGTATATTTATTCTTACTGACTCTAAATTATACGTGGTTTTAGTCTTTTTTTAGTTTTCTATCAATTAAGTTTATTTATTTTTGTCGGTTCTAAATGTTATAAGCGGTTAATTCTTCAGTTTTCTAAATGAACTAATCTATTCTTACGCATCATACATATTATTTAAGTGGTTACTCCTTTTAGTTTTCTGAATATTTCAGTAACTGCTGTGTAGTTTGTATCGGTCATTTGACACATTTCAAGTTCATAAGTCAACATCTTCTATGATGATATAGAAATAATCTCACATGAAAAATAAAAACACGCAAATTATTTTGATGTTAAAAGAGAATTCATAAAAATTTAAAAGACCTGAAATGTTACCATAACAACAGATCTTTCAGTGTTTGTCTTTGCACTTGAGGTGGCTTCCTTAGAAAATATCAACTTTCTACACACACACATTATTTTGCAACCAGAAAGTAAACAAAAGCAATCGATTGACTGTCTTAAAATTTAGCGTATGTCAATATCTTTGATTATAATAATGGAAAACATATCTTGAAATTAAAGATATGCAAATTATGTTAGTGTTAAAAAAAGGAATTCATTAAAATTGAGATGAATGAAACGCTACCCGAACAACCCATCTTTCAGTGCTCGTCTTTGCACTTGAGGTGGCTTCCTTAGAAAAGATCAACTTTATGCACACACATTATTTTGGAACCAGAGAGTAACCAAAAGCAATCGATTTAGCAATGTCTTAAAATTTAGCGCAATTCAACATCTTCGATCATAATAATGGAAAAAATCTCTTGAAATTAAAAATATGCAAATTATGTTAATGTTAAAAAAAGGAATTTATTAAAATTGAGAAGACTCAACATTACCAAAACAACCCATCTTTCAGTGCTCGTCTTTGCACTTGAGGTGGCTTCCTTAGAAAAGATCAGCTTTATACACACACATTATTTTGGAACCAGAGAGTAACCAAAAGCAATCGATTGAATGTCTTAAAATTCAGCGTATGTCAATACCTTCGATTATAATAAGGAAAACATCTCTTGAAATTAAAAATATGCAAATTATGTCAATGTTAAAAAAAGAAATTTATTAAAATTGAGAAGACTGAAACGTTACCCAAACAACTCGTTTTTCAGTGCTCATCTTTGCACTTGAGTTGGCTAATTTAGAAAAGATCAATTGTATACACACACCCACATTATTTTGAAACCAGAGAGTAACCAAAAGCAATCGATTGATTGTCTTAAAATTTAGCGTATGTCAACATCTTCTATTATAATATTGGAAAACATCTCTTGAAATTAAAAATATGCAAATTATGTTAATGTTAAAAAAAGGAATTCATTAAAATTGAGAAGACTGAAACGTTACCCGAACAACCCATCTTTCAATGCTCATATTTGCACTTGAGTTGGCTTCCTTAGAAAAGATAAACTTTATACACACACATATTATTTTGGAACCAGAGAGTAACCAAAAGCAATCGATTTAGCAATGTCTTAAAATTTAGCGCAAGTCAACATCTTCGATTATAATAATGGAAAAAATCTCTTGAAATTAAAAATATGCAAATTATGTTAATGTTAAAAAAAGGAATTCATTAAAATTGAGGAGACTGAAACGTTACCCGAACAACCCATCTTTCAGTGCTCGTCTTTGCACTTGAGGTGGCTTCCTTAGAAAAGCTCAACTGCACATACAAATATAATTTCGGCAGTCAGTATTTGTTCATCGAACCAGGGAGCTTTCGCTGAGGGGATCCCATTCTCCCACTGCGCTCTTTGACAAGTGGCTTTGATGGGTGCACTTTACCTCCTCGTACAGTAATGACTCAAATTAGGGTATTTAAAGGAGTTTCGGAAGTCCCGCTGTTTCATTTCAGGCAATAATTAAACAGATAGAACGACTCCTTCCACAGGTCTGGGAATAAATACTCTAGGTGAGATGAAAATAATCGAAAGGTCGAGAAATTATACCGTTAGATGTCTGTAGGGTGGAGGCTATTAATTATTCGCTGGTGTGCTAATTATTTACTCGTGCATCCGTTTGATCTTTGAATTCTGCATTTTCCTTCTGCCAAATAAATTAAATTCGCATTTTAAATTGAATGAATACCTATGTTAATATATGTATGTCATCCAAAAGACCTTTCCTTCTTATTCAGTTTAAATACTTTATGGGGTTGCTGTGCCTCAGTGGGTTGGCCCACTGCGTTAGGGAGGTGCGAGTTGTCGGCGGCGCAACTTCAAATCGGATGAGGTCTTTTCTGGATGAATTTCTCTCATCTATGTTAGTAACAGTGATGTGAAATATGAGTAGACTGTATCTTGCTATTGAGAAGAGCTTGAAAGAGTGTACCCAACTCGGTCGACTAATAATCACGTGACTGTTCTGTGAAAAATTGGCCTGGCTGGTCTATTTGGCACATTATTGCCTCGTTTGGCGATACATCTTACCTATGGCAGGGTAGATGTGTGAATTAGGGATGCGACATCGATGTCGATGTTGTCAAAACATCGATGTTTTTAAAAAAACATCGATGTATTGGAGTCGATGTTTTTGTAACATCAATGTTGATACTTATCGATGTTTTATTTTTAAATGAAAAAAGTACCGTTTTAAAAATTTTAAAAAATTAACCGAGTAGCATAATTTTTATAATTAGCAAATTAACATACTTTTAGACCAAAGTGGCCAAGGGTGAAGGGTCTGAAAAGTAGGGATGCGACATCGATGTCGATGTTTCCAAACATTGATGTTTTATAAAAAACATCGATATATTGGAGCCGATGTCGCATCACTAGTTGCTAAACCAATTTTAAGAAATGGGGAAAAAGTTTAAATGCACTGAAATTTAAAAACATCGATGGTTTGGGGGCGATGTATTATCAACAAAGATGTTTTGATTTTGAACATCGAAGTTTCAAAACATCGATGTTTTGCTGTCGATGTAGCATCACTAGTTGCTAAACCTGTATTAAGAAATGGGGGGAAAAGTTTAAATACACTGAATTTTAAAAACATCGATGGTTTGGGGGCGATGTATTATCAACAACGATGTTTTGATTTTGAACATCGAAGTTTCAAAACATCGATGTTTTGCTGTCGATGTAGCATCACTAGTTGCTAAACCTGTATTAAGAAATGGGGGGAAAAGTTTAAATACACTGAATTTTAAAAACATCGATGGTTTGGGGGCGATGTATTATCAACAAAGATGTTTTGATTTTGAACATCGAAGTTTCAAAACATCGAAGTTTCAAAACATCGATGTTTTGCTGTCGATGTAGCATCACTAGTTGCTAAACCTGTATTAAGAAATGGGGGAAAAAGTTTAAATACAATGAATTTTAAAAACATCGATGTTTTTGGGGCGATGTATTATCAACATCGATGTTTTAATTTTGAACATCGATGTTTTGCTGTCGAAGTAGCACCAATAGTGTGAATGCGCGCTTGTATAGAGTGTTGACAGAAATTGACAGTGCAATTGCTGGAGCAATAAGATGATGAATCAGTGGATGAATTGGATCAATGAACTGATTTAACGGGCACCAGTCCCTATGTTCACGACGGTCTTTGGATTGGATCGAGTTTTGAACTCGTAACTTTCCGGTTACTTATCCGCGACACTACCTAGATTTTATTACGGAAATATATAAGAGGTGTTTGTTAGGAATCAGATTAACAATTCAAAAATCTTCAAAATTCTCACCTAAAAGGTTAAAAAATTTGTAAGAACGTATAATTTTTAATGATGCATTTTTATACTTGGTTGAAATTCGGCTGCACTGTTGTTTATATACCTAGGTATAAATTTGCTGAACGTATGCTTTTTAAATATAATTTTGTGTACTCTAACTAAAATTGGCTGCCACGGTTGTTAACTCAGTTATATAACTAAGGAATGTACACTTTTAAAGATATGACTTAGAGGAAAAATTATTAAATACATTGTTTACCATTTGCAGTGATGTATAATTTTTAAGATGTATCCATTTATATGCTCAGAGGACAAGTTATTCACCTGTTTGTTTAGTTGTTAATTTGAAAAATGAGTGATTTTTTTTTTAAATATTCAGTAATATTTATGTATTATTATTTAAATTATGCATTAATATTATATTAGTAATGAATAATATAATGCGAGTATGTATATATGAGGCAGAGCCAAAGTGGCCGAACCCACAAAAACCCGAAAATTTCGTTACCTTTTATTTCTGTAAATGTGCAGGTAGGTAGGTAGGTATTTAATTAACACCGTACTGGAGCAACACAACGGACTATTTCAAATGTGCAGTTTTAAGTCTTCTAAAATTACAAAATAACTTAATTGTTGATCACTGGAAAACAAGTTTTTAAAATATCAAATCCTATTATGGATGCATAAAAGATGGTGTCAAAAAAAGAGCATTTATCTCCACTGGGTATGTTGATGGGTTAGGCCACTCTTGCTATGATAGCCTCATATATCCGATAACATTTCGATTAAACTGGTTTATCACAGAGTATGAAGTATAACTTTGTTTATCTAGAATAGATGAATAAACATGTTCGAGAAACGTTTTGATGCAACACACACACACACATTCCTTATGGAAAAAAAATACATCAATCTTATAGTGAAAAGGTAGGTATTTTTAATTAACGTCGTACTGGAGCAACACAACGGTCTATTGACGACGGTCCGGAATCAATCCCCTTAGAAAGATCCGAGGGCTACACCACGTAATTTTGAACCACGATCAGATGACGGGGCAACACCTGTGCTGGCACCAACACTGTCCAAACTTCCACACCACGCCAACGTGAGGACATTTGATGCCACAACAGATTTAACTCGCTCACATCATCCTAAAGCCCCTTTAAATGCCTCTTGGTTTGAAGCCGAAGCAATCGATAGGATTCCGAGGTATTTCTTTGCATTCCTTTTCAGTTGAGAGTAACTCGCATTCGGCAGACAGTTGATACTGATTAACGAAGTAAAAGTACTGAAATGTTGTTTTAGACAGATAAATAGCGCCTAATGAAATTTCGAAATTCTCTTTTTCTCCGTTTTCACACCTAACTGCCTCTACCTCCGCAAGGAGACTGCTTTCGAATTTGCCCCTTCCCGGCAAACTTAATCACGATTTCAAAGCAAAAACTCCGAGTACGAGAAAATGAAAAACGTCTTTAAGTGAAACGTTGTATTTAATGACCCTTTTCGTTAGAGCGAAGGTATGGTAAAAGGAATCCTCTCTGGTATGAAGAAAAAAAAAACTCTCGCCAAAGGGGGGGGGGTCGAGTTCCAAGTGTTGAGCAGACATCGTCCAAGGTGCGGTATGGCGCCAAGGTCCATGGCATTGTAAGTCAGAAGCAGAATTTATAAAAAGTGGGAAAAACCAAGGTAGGCGGAGTGCCCAGGTGTTATTTTACGAGCTTCTAACGTTGTGTGAGAGGTTGAATGGCTCTGAAGGGATTATCACTCCACCCAATATTCCGAGGGATTACTGGAGCTATAAGAATGGGTGATAGGATCGTTTAGTCACTAAATCTTGGCGAGCGTTGTAAAATGACGCTATTTATGAGTGACTTTACGGATTGGGGTACCTTTTTTCGTCGTAAGTTTCCCTGCTGGCTTGTATATTTAAGAGTGTCATAGTGGGGAGAGACGTGGTTACACTTTTACGGAATGTATAGGTGTTTCTGAGCACTAAAATACTTGTTGTTTTTTTAGTTTAAATGAATTTGTTTGTGGACAGTGAATTAGTTTTGACTTTATGTATTCCGATTCCTTTTTAGTCGTCAGCTGTTTCAGTGTTGGTTGTATGTTTAAGGGTGCATAGTGCGGAGTGATGTGTTACTCTATTAAAGAATGTATAGGCGTTTCTGAGCACTGACATACTTGAATGAATTTGTTTGTGGACAGTGAATTAGTTTTGACTTTATGTATTCCGATTCCTTTTTAGTCGTCAGCTGTTTCAGTGTTGGTTGTATGTTTAAGGGTGCATAGTGCGGAGTGATGTGTTACTCTATTACAGAATGTATAGACGTTTCTGAGCACTGAAATACTTGTTGTTTTTTGGTTTAAATGAATTTGTTTGTGGACAGTGAATTAGTTTTGACTTTATGTATTCCGATTCCTTTTTAGTCGTCAGCTGTTTCAGTGTTGGTTGTATGTTTAAGGGTGCATAGTGCGGAGTGATGTGTTACTCTATTACAGAATGTATAGACGTTTCTGAGCACTGAAATACTTGTTGTTTTTTGGTTTAAATGAATTTGTTTGTGGATAGTGAATTAGTTTTGATTTTACGTATTCCGATTCCATTTTAGTCATCAGCTGTTTCAGTGCTGGTTGTATATTTAAGGGTGCATAGAGCGGAGTGACGTGTTACTCTATTAAAGAATGTATAGGCGTTTCTGAGCACTGACATACTTGTTGTTTTTTAGTTTAAATGAATTTGTTTGTGGATAGTGAATTAGTTTTGACTTTATGTATTCCGATTCCTTTTTAGTCGTCAGCTGTTTCAGTGCTGGTTGTATATTTAAGCGCACTGGGAAGTCACAATTCTTCAAAAAATCGAATTTTTTATTTCAGCTGCATTTAATAGAGGGCATCTATACGAATCGATTGATGTATCACTTATTATGTAAAACTCATTTTAAGTTACTAAAACTTAATTTTGAAAATATCCTTTTTGGTTTCGGTTTCAGGTTTGAAGTTTCGGTTTTGCCGACAATGGATTATATTTAAAAAAATATTTTAAATTTTTAGTATATTTTTGTTTAAATATACATTTTAATCGATTGGTAACAGATTTAACTGCGACTGTTATTATATTTAACCGCAAATTTTGTTTACTTGTGCTTTGGAAAGTTCTTATCGATAAGGTAAGGAGATGCTATTTTGTAGTTTTTTGTCGTTTTCTCAAAATGACAAATTTTCATCTTCAGGTGCGCTCTGTGAAACAACTATTAAAGGTATCAGTCTGAAATTTTGCATACACGTGTATTTCTATTAGGCAATTATGTTAAAGTATAAACTATTGAGGAAATATGAACATAATTTTTTTTAATGGGTGATTAGTAGGTATAAAATCACAAAATTTTCAAAAACTGATTTAAATTGTGTTTAAAAAATTTTTTTCCTGGTTATTTTCAACAAAGAATACTTTAATAAATTCAAGAAACATTTCTAGTGATAGGGAAAAAAGTTGCTACTCAATATATATTAAAGTTTTTTTACAGAGCGCACCCAAAGTGAACTCACTGTATTGAATTTTTTTTCACCGAGTTCTATATAAATGCACTCTACAAAATATTTTTATTTTTTTAATTTTTATTTTTAGCTTAAATTAGTTTTAAAATGCATTACAAACATGTGTACAAAAATTTATATTGGTACTTATAATAGCTTAAATTTTATATGCATTCGAATATTGGTCACATTTTCATGATTTCTGGCCTTTGATGACTTCCAGGTGCCCTTAAGGGTGCATAGTGCGGAGTGCTGTGTTACTCTATTACAGAATGTATAGGCGTTTCTGAGCACTGAAATACTTGTTGTTTTTTTGTTTAAAATGAATTTGTTTGTGAATAGTGAATTAGTTTTGACTTTACGTATTACGATTCCATTTTAGTCATCAGCTGTTTCAGTGCTGGTTGTATATTTAAGGGTGCATAGTGCGGAGTGACGTGTTACTCTATTAAAGAATGTATAGGCGTTTCTGAGCACTGACATACTTGTTGTTTTTTAGTTTAAATGAATTTGTTTGTGGATAGTGAATTAGTTTTGACTTTATGTATTCCGATTCCTTTTTAGTCGTCAGCTGTTTCAGTGCTGGTTGTATATTTAAGGGTGCATAGTGCGGAGTGATGTGTTACTCTATTACAGAATGTATAGGCGTTTCTGAGCACTGAAATACTTGTTGTTTTTTGTTTAAAATGAATTTGTTTGTGAATAGTGAATTAGTTTTGACTTTACGGATTCTGATTCATTTATAGTAGTCATCGGTTTCAAAAATGTGGCTTGTATATTGAAGGGTGCATAGTGCGGCGTGACGTGTTACTCTTTTACAGAATGCATAGGTGTTTCTGAGCATTGAAATACTTTTTATTTTTTAGTTAAAATGAATTTGTTTGTGGATAGTGAATTAATTAGTTTGGATTTTCGTATTCAAATTTGGTTTTTAGTATTGGCTTGTATATTTAGTTTGAATGTCAGTTTTGGGTGTGAGACACTCTTTTACTGAATATATAGGTGTTACTGCTGACTTGTATGTTCAAAATTCATTGAAATATTTGTTGCAAAAATTTATGTTCGGTTATTTTAACTGTTTATGGTAATTTAGTTGTATGCATTGCGTATTTGAACTGATTATATAATGTTTAGATCAGCAGTTTCAGTTCAGGTTTGTGTATCTGAAGGTGTTAGATTTGGAAATTAAAGATGGTGTTGTACAGAACATATTGGTGTTTTTAGACACATACTGAAATATGTGTAGCAAAGATTTATAATAGTTTAATTTTTTTTAAATTATTCATTTGAATGTATATGTGAATTTTGAATTTACCCATTCGAGTGCCTTTTTTCATAAGTGTTTTGAATGCTGGGTTGTATATTTCAAGGCGTCAGCTCTGGAAGTGAAAGAAACTTTTTAGCAGAATATATAGGTGTCCGTCCCTGAAGTCGCACTGAAATATTTGTTCGAAAGGGTTTTAATGGTCTGTTTATTTAATTATCCATACGAATTTATTTGTTAATTTTAACTTTTCGCTTTTGAGTGTCTTTTCATTAGCAGTTTCAGTGATGGCTTGGTCATTTAAAGGTGTGTAGAAGAAACTACACACTGTTATAAGGACTAAAGAGGTGTTCTTTAAAGCACACTGAAGTACTAAGTATCAAAGATTTTACAGAAGGTTTTTTTAACTATTCATGTGAAGGTATTTGTGAATTTGATTTTGAGCATTAGGATCTTTTTTCATCAACGGTTTATATAAATATTTAAAGGTGCCAGTTTTGGAGTGAAAGACACTCTTACAGAATATATAGATGGTCCTGAACATACACTGAAATATTTGTTGCAAAGATTTATTACATTTTGATTTTTTAAACTATTTATGTGAATTTTGATTGTTATATTTATGTGAATTTTGGTTTTTTAAGTATTTATGTGAATTTTGATTTTTTAACTTTTTGAATTTTGATTTTTAATCATGTATATGAATTTTATTTTTTAACCATTTATGTAAATTTTGATTTTTTAACTATTTATGTGAATTTTGATTTTTTTAAACTATTTATGTGAATTTTGATTTTATACTTTTGGGTGTCTTTTTCCATGACCGGTTTCAGAACCGGATGGTTTACTTAAAGGTGCCCTAATTTTAGGTGTAGAGACATATACAATCTCTTACGGAATATATAGGGGTTCTTGTAAATACTGAAATACTTGTTCAAAGTCATCACGTCACGTTATTTTAACATTATTAATATAAATATATTTAGGAATTGGGAATTTATGTTTTGCGCATTTGAGAAGTCTCTTTTAACTGGCGTTTTCAATACTGGTTCGTAGATTAAAAAAAAAAAGGTTACATTTTGTTATTTAAACTATTCATATGAACATTTGTAAATTATGAACTTTGACTAGACGTTCGGATTCCTTCTTTGGTAAACGATTTCAATTCGGGTTTGGATTGGTAAAGGTATCATAGTTGTAGGATTGACATGGGTCTCTCACGAGATATATAGATATCCCTGAAAACTCTGATATGCATTTTCAGAGTTATTACACTGTTATTTTATTTACTTTTGTGAATTTATTTGTTGCGAATAAGCTCCATCTGGTGCAAATATATCCGCTACTTGTACTATATTTGATATGTTGATAGACATAAATTTATTTGCTAAATTATTAACAATTTAAATAAATTTTTCCATATAAATTGTTATAAATTTAAATGTATTTATTTGATAAACGTAGTACTTATAATAAATAAATTTATTTGATAAACGCATTACTTATAATAAATAAATTTATTTGATAAACGTGTTACTTATAATAAATAATTTTTTTTGATAAATGTATTACTTATAATAAATAATTATTTTTTTGATAAACGTATTACTTATTATAAATAAATTTTTTTGATAAACGTATTACTTATAATAAATAAATTTATTTGATTAAAGAGTTAAAGAACAATAAACAGGAAATTTATATAGTGATCGAAACAAGTTGTAAATGGATTCTTTTAAATAGTTAGGCATTTTTTCGCTGTTAAATATCTGATAATTTGTAGGGAATGATTTGTCAGTTTTCAAACAAAGAAAGTTGTAACAAGAATAAACAAGAATTAGTCTGCTTTTACGAAGAGATGTAGAGGTTTTTGCGGTCATATAAAATAATTTCGGAGAAAATTTTAATTTAACGTTTGATAAAAGAATTGAACTTTGTTTTCCTAATCTATAAAAACAATGACCTATGCTTAGCTGCTCGAAAGAAAGCGTTTTGAAACAATCTCAAAAAGCTCTAGTTTATAATGATAAAAAGTAGTTTCAAATTGTAAATTGCAAAAAATTTCAAAGCATCTTATTTTTGTGAAATATGTGCACATTTATGGAGATATACTTTGAGATTATTTACCATATCAGTTCCTAAGGCAAAAGTAATCTTTTCTACTAAAATATGTCATTGAAAAAAGATGATTAAATTTTTGATAGCTTGTAAATAGATAAATATTTTTTATTGTTTACAATTACCGCGTATTGTTTTGATGATTTGAACTTTTTGTTTTTCCTCTTAATCCTTCTTTTTTACTCTCATTTATTAGTTTTTGTTCTAAACTAAAAACGCTTCTTCAACCATCTAATTAATTTATTACCTTCATTAATTCTAAGCATTTAATAACTAACGCTTTTTGTCATTTTAACTCAAACTTTTGCTTTGAAAAGATTAATTTGAGATTCCTGAGACAGTTTTTTAACTGTAAAAAATATACGTTTTTGCTGTTTGTTCAAGATATTATTACTTTATTATGTAACGAAATAAATTCTGTGCAATAAGTGGAGTTTGCATTACATATCTTTAAGCAACTATGGAGCCGAATAATTTCTTAACTTTGTTTTCACGGTATTCGAAATTTGTTTATACTTCATTTTTATTTGCAAATAATTTTTATTTTCTGGTTTCTCTAATTTTTATACTAGGTAGTTTTTTGGTGAAAATTGAATTAACATTAACTGATGATGCACCTAGTACTTCCCTTTGGAGTCACACGAAAATAATTAAATCGAATGAAATTAGAAGAAAACACGGGTCAAAATCATACCTTCATAAAAAAAGGTTGTATCAGTAGTAGTAGTTATTTAGTTTTTCAGCACATAAGTAAGAGTGTGCCTTGTAAAATCTAATAGTATTAGTAGTATTAGTTACTTAGTTTTCTCTCAGCACACAAGTAAGAGTGTGCCTTTAAATCTAATATTATTATTAGCATTAGTTATTTAGTTTTTTCCGCACACAAGTAAGAGTGTGCCTTTAAGTTTAATATTGTTATTAGTATTAGTTATTTAGTTTTCAGCACACAAGTAAGAGTGTACCCCTTAAAATCTAATATAGTACGTCTATACGAAGGGTATAAAATAATTCTTTGAGAATAAGTAGTTGAATTAGTCGTGTTATTTAGTTTATCCCACACGGAAGAATGTATCTTGAAATGAATGGGGTATAAATTACCTCTTTGTGAACCAGTGTGGTTGGATAAGTACTATTTTCACACACGTGTAAAAGTGTCTTGAAATCTAATATAGTACGAGTATACAAATGGGGTGTAAATTAATTCTTTGAGACCAGTGGTTGAATTAGTAGTAATAGCTATTTAGTTTTCCAACAAAACTAAGAGTGTCTTGAAATCTAATATAGTACGTGTATACAAATGGGGTGTAAATTAATTCTTTGAGACCAGTGGTTGAATTAGTAGTAATAGCTATTTAGTTTTCCAACAAAACTAAGAGTGTCTTGAAATCTAATATAGTACGTGTATACAAATGGGGTGTAAATTAATTCTTTGAGAACAGTGGTTGAATTAGTAGTAATAGCTATTTAGTTTTTCAACAAAACTAAGAGTGTCTGGAAATCTAATCTAAGATTATAAAACAAAAATTTAAATTCCCCCAAAAAATCTGCTTTCTGAAAATTTTATGATAATGCATTTAAAATAATACTAATCTTGTTAAGCTACACGAAATTGTTCTTAGGTAGGAGATTTAGAAGAGTTTATATTAAATCTTTTCAAATTTACAGAATTAATTTACGGGAAAAACAAAAACAGTCGAATGTATAATCAATTAATAATCGATGCGTTATCAATTTGCAATTTTTCATAACAATAAAAATACGATTCTGTTATTTTCTTTGAGTATTCATCGTAACGCTGGAAAGATTTCGCTATCCATGTTTACAGACCTCACCCTTTATTCAAGTTGCCTACTGAAATTTCTGATAATGCATTTCAGATTCATGTTATCTTACTGAGGAGAGAGATTGCTATAATATTATTAGGATTTAGAAATTTAATTGATAACTTTACTTTAAAAGCAAAAGTAGTAGTCGGATACATACACTATCATACAGTAATGAACCGGACGCCAGCGGATTTGCATAAAACTTGCATACTTGTTTGGGGGTGTTTTTCGTGGTATGACCTGGGACCTTTGCATGTTGTTCCTCGTAAATTGAACGCCGACTTCAACATAAACATTTTGGACAATTAGGTTCTTCCTACGCTCTGGCAATTTTATGGAATGGGCGAATGTTACTTCCAGGACGACAACTCTCCATGTCATGTTGCAGCCTCTGTCAAGCAGTGGTATCAAGATATGGATGTAAAACGTCTTCCCTGGCCTACTCAGAGTCCCGATCTAAACCCCATAGAACATTTGTGGGACAAGTTAGAGTGACGTTTACGGACCAGGGAACCACGTCCGAAATCTAAAGCTGAGCTGGAGACATTCTTGCATCAGGAATGGACACAAATACCCATAGCTGTGTATCAAACCTTGTTGAAAGTATGCCCAGAAGGGTTGCTAGTGTAATTGCAGAACGTGGGGGACCACCCCCTATTAAATCATGTTTCCTTTCCCTTATACCATCTCATCTTGCTGTTCGGTCTATTAGTGTAGGGAAGTGTATAATCGATTCATTGACGATTTTCGAGCTTTTCAACACTATACATGCGATACCGTTTATTTTGCATTTCCTCACAACAGGAAAAAAGAACTCGCTATCCACGTTTTCAGACCTGACCCATTTTCAAGTTACCTTCTGAAATTTCGAAAAATATATTTCAAATTACACTTATCTTACTGAGATATGAAGTTGTTATAATAGGGAAGGTTTAGGAATCTACATTACATTTAAGGAAATTTACAGGATTAATCTATGCGAAAAGTAAACGTTGAGTCGAATGTATATATAATCCATTTATTAATCGGTTATTTAACAGTTTTCGATTCAATAAAAATACGATAGTGTTATTTTCTTTTCTTTTTGATTTTTCATCGTAACAGATGGAAGATCGTATATCAGAAAGCTCTGTCCATGTTTCAAGGCATTGTCTAGTCTATTTATATTCCTTTCCCTTGAATATTTCCTCTACAACAATAACAGTTTTGACTTACTATTTCGTCACAGAAGTCCCCAACGCAAATTTCTTACACAAAACTTTGTTTTTGGAGACACAAAATTTAATTTGGGTGTTAATCGGAATCCGCGATCTTTTTCAAATTACAAATCGATTTTCGATTTTTTTTAACAAAATACGATAGTGTTATTTTATTTGAATTTTCATCGCGACGAAAGGAAGATCGTAAATCAGAAAGCTCTATCCATGTTTCAAGGCATTGTCTAGTCTATTTATATGATCTCCCCTTGAATATTTCCTCTACAACAATAACAGTTTTGACTCACTATTTCGTCACAGAAATCCCCAACGCAAATTTCTTAGCCAAACCTTTGTTTTTGGTGCCAAAAAATTTAATTTGGATGTCAATCGGAATTCGCGCTCTTTTTCAAATTACAAATCGATTTTCGATTTTTTTTAACAAAATACGATAGTGTATTTTATTTGAATTTTCATCGCGACGAAAGGAAGATCGTAAATCAGAAAGCTCTATCCATGTTTCAAGGCATTGTCTAGTCTATTTATATGATCTCCCCTTGAATATTTCCTCTACAACAATAACAGTTTTGACTCACTATTTCGTCACAGAAATCCCCAACGCAAATTTCTTAGCCAAACCTTTGTTTTTGGTGCCAAAAAATTTAATTTGGATGTCAATCGGAATCCGCGATCTTTTTCAAATTACAAATCGATTTTCGAATCTTGAACAATAAAAATACGATAGTGTTATGTTCTTTGATAGTTCATCATAACAGAAGGAATATCGTATATCAGAAAGCTCTGTCCATTTTTCAAGGCATTGTGTAGCCTATTCATATATGCTCTCCCCTTGTATACTTTCTGTACAAATATAGCAGTCTTGATTCATTATTTCGTCACAGCCAACGCAAAGTACTCCTGAGCCAAATCCTTGTTTTTGGAGCCAAAAAATTTAATTCGGGTGTCAATCGGAATCCCGATCTTTTTCAGATTAGTCCGGATACGATAGTTGTATTTTTAGCAGCCGTAGAGCTTGATCTCCGATCGAATAACCGATCGATATCTAACTCTTTTTAGCTAGAAATATTTCCGTTAAAACAGACGTTTTCGCTGTTTTTTCAACTCCTTCATTTTTTCTACGCCCTCTCTCTGCTAGCGAAACCCTCTTTTCATTTTTGCTTTATCTGTACTTCAATTTTCATGGCTAATGTAGCATTAAAAATAAGCTAAGAGGTTCGACAGCGATTTAAACCAAAAGGGATTTTAAGAGGAGCAAGAATTTAATACCTTTCAGCGTGAGACGTAGATTGCATGTATTTGTGTATCTGTCAAGTTGTGCTGCGCTTAGTTTATCAATTTTTTTATTATCAAAATACGAAGTTGGAATGTTTTTTTACTGTTATACTCTAAGATGTCCAGCAATCTAAAGATAAATAGTTTTAAGTTGTACTTTGTTCATAATTAATCCATGTCAGTTATTAAGCTATAACTTCATGTTATTCGTTGTAAATAATTGAGTTTTCCACAATGAACACAGTGAAAAACAACAATTAAATCGGTTAACAGCAAACTATTCTTTACTATCCTCAAAAATTTACCTTACCTATTCTTCTTCATTTCTATTCCAGAGTATAGTTTCTGGAGTGTGGTACGAAATTTATCTCATTTAAACCCTCTCTTTTTTCTGTTTCCTATAAACATAAAACGTATTCTGGAATGTGGCAAGAAATTAATCTGATCAATCCCTCTTTGTTTCGTGTATAAGCTCAAAACGTATTCTGGAGTATGATATGATATTCATTCACTATCAGAAATTTATGTTTCTTCAGAAATTAATCTTATATATATATCTCTTTCATTCATATAAACACAAAACGTATTTTGGAGTATGGTAAGAGGGTAGGGGTAAGTATGTAATAAACCTCGTTCTGGAGCAACACACGGCATACTCATATTTTGATGATGGCAATATCAAGATCTGGTCCGTTTTCTTCTAATAACAAGATATCTCGGCCATCAATATCTAGCCAGTTTTCCCATTGACGAGATACCACGTCAAGACAACGAACAGGTTGGTTAAGGGGAGTTGGAATGCAATATTTCTAAACTCTAAACGTATTCTGGGGTATGACATATTTATTCAATTTCAGAAATTTATTTATCTTCAGAAAATAATCTTATCTATGCCTCTTTCGTACAAAATTTTCTAATCTACATCTTCAGTATACTTTGAGAAATGAGATAGGGGGACTGAAATTAGGTTTGCCCGAGGTAACCTTTAGGTTAAGATTTACCTGAGGTTAATATCACTTAAATAGCAAAATTCGTAGGTAAAAATGAGGTTAGTCTCAAAACGCCTCTTAAATATGCAATGGACATGAAACGATTGTTATCTATAGTTTTTGATACTTGTCGAAACTTAGTTAAATCGGTTCTTACTTTCATCAATCTTCTCAGTTTATTGATACAGTGTACAAGAGAGGTACATAAATCTTAGCTACCAACATTATCTCCACCATAAGTGCTAAAGGAACAGCCTCTGCGTGCGTTATCTCATTTTATCTTGAATTACTATCAGAGGGAGGAAATAGCACCGTGTTTGTTTCGAAATAGCGTGTGATCATGGGAACAGACAGTCATATCTCCGTAATGTTAAAATGGTCAAATTTTAAGGAACATTCTCTCAGAAACTTTTATGCGTGTTGATTTGAATTTTTTATACAGGTTATGAAGACACTTTTAAACACTTTAACACAGGGATTTAAAAAAAAAAAACTTAAAATTTGAAGATTTGAGATTTTATTTCTTCAACTATTTTTTTTTTTTTTTTGAAAAACGACCAATTTTCATACTTTTCAACAGTCAAAATGAACTTTTCAGAGCAGATAGAAAAAATACCTGTGGTAAAATATACTATAGGATATGTTACACTTGTAAGCCAATTCTTTTTACATTTGTTTGAATAGACTTTGAAAAAAATTTCCTTTTATGGAAAAAATACATATTTTGAAATACTGAAGTTTAAAGAATAAATTGACCTCACTTCAGGTACGTACAAGTATTTAAAAAAAATTTATTTTAAACACTTCTACTCAACGTATCTCCATAAATATTTTTATTTATCATTTTAAACAGAATTTTATGAACATTTATTTAAATTTATGAAAAAATAGTCGAAATTGGAAAGATTTTTGTGCACTGATCCCCTTGTGTTCATTTCTAAATTAATTTAAGCACTCTATTGTTGAACAGACGTTACAAGTTCCAAGACTCATTTGTTTCAACCATACGGAACAAAAAGAACACTGTTTAACCGCCCAGAGGTTCACACGCAGAATTCCACCTTGCAGCCTTCAGTCTACCCTGCATGGCATTTATAAATTTTTGCTTTCTTGACCAATTGAATCTTTCCAAAGGAGGGCCAGGTCATTCTGGAATCATTCTGGAGGGCCAGATAGCCCGGTTGGAAGAGTACCGGATTAGCAACCTGAGGGTTGCGAGTTCGAATTCAACCAAAGACCGTGTTGTACAAAGGAGGTTGGTGCACGATAAATATGTCCTACATATACGTGTTTAACAATTCTTCTAACCGGAGAGTTGCGAGTTTGAATCCATCCAAAGACCGTCGTGTACAAAGGAGGTTCGTGCACGATAAATATGTCCTACATATACGTGTGTAACAATTCTTCTAACCGGAGAGTTGCGAGTTTGAATCCATCCAAAGACCGTCGTGTACAAAGGAGGTTCGTGCACGATAAATATGTCCTACATATACGTGCGTAACAATGATTCTAACCGGAGAGTAGTGAGTTTGAATCCATCCAAACACCGTAGTGCACATTAAATACACTACCCTACAGGTTTTGATATACAGCTATGGGTATTTGTGTCCATTCCTGCTGCAAGAATGTCCCCAGTTCAGCTGTAGATTTCGGACGTGGTCCCCTGGTCCGTAAGCGTCGCTCTAACTCGCCCCAAAAATGTTCTTTGAGGTTTTAGGTCGGGATTCTGAGCAGGCCAGGGAAGACGTTTTACATCCATATCTCGATACCTCTGCTTAACAGAGGCTGCAATGTGACATGGAAGCAACATTCGTCCATTCCATAAAATTACCATCCATAAATAGGAAGAACCTGACTGTCCAAAATGTTCATGTAGGCCTCGGCGTTCAATTTACTAGGAAAAACATGCAAAGGTCCCAGATCATACCACGAAAAACACTCCCAAACAAGTAGTCGGATTATATGCAAATCCGCTGGCGTCCGGTCCATTATTGTAGGGTAGTGAATATCGTGGTCTAGAAGGATTTCACGTTGGCGTGGTGTAGAAGTTTGGAATAAGATGTCAGCTCAAATGTACTTCGTCATCTAACCGTGATATAACTATGCTTTCTAACCGTTTATACTTTTTTCATTGTCAAGAGGGAAGAAAATTAAGATTAACCTTTCAAAAGTTTCGTCGAGGTATTTCGTTCAAGATCTGGCCATTCTTGCTAAGGACGATAATTTTTCATCTAATTTTTTAGCAATGTGGTCTTTCTTCAATGGATTTTTTTTATCCGTATGCCCTAGTTGGTTTTAACATTTTTCCTTTTTATACTTGTTCCACTTTCAAGAGGGAAGAAAATTAAGATTAACCCTCCAAAAGTTTCGTCGAGGTGTTTCGTTCAAGATCTGGCCATTCTTGCTAAGGACGATAATTTTTAATCTAATTTTTTAGCAATGTGGTCTTTCTTCAATGGATTTTTTTATATCCGTATGCCCTATTTGGTTTTAACATTTTTCCTTTTTATACTTGTTCCACTTTCAAGAGGGAAGAAAATTAAGATTAACCCTCCAAAAGTTTCGTCGAGGTGTTTCGTTCAAGATCTGGCCATTCTTGCTAAGGACGAGAATTTTTACTCTAATTTCTTAAGCAATGTGATCTTTCTTCGATACGTTTTTCAGATCTGTACGCCCTCTTTGCTTTTAACATTTAAGCTGTTTTATACTTTTTCCATTGTTTAGAGGGAAGATAATTAAGATTAACCCTCCAAAAGTTTCGTCGAGGTGTTTCGTTCAAGATCTGGCCGTTCTTGCAAAGGACGATAATTTGTAATCTAATTTTTTAGCAATGTGGTCCTTCTTCAATGGATTTTTTTATATCCGTATGCCCTATTTGGTTTTAACATTTTTCCTTTTTATACTTGTTCCACTTTCAAGAGAGAAGAAAATTAAGATTAACCCTCCAAAAGTTTCGTCGAGGTGTTTTGTTGAAGATCTGGCCATTGCTAAGGACGATAATTTTTAATCTAATTTCTTAAGCAATGTGATCTTTCTTCGATATGTTTTTCAGATCTGTACGCCCTCTTTGCTTTTAACATTTAAGATGGATTGGATTGGATATGATTTTATGGCATTGGGTCCTCCTGGGACATATTATGCCAAACTCAAGATAAAAAACAAATATATAATATAATAAAAAAGTGAAATGAGTCAAAACATAATGAATGAATACTACATAAAATTATATGTGATAGATAAAACCAATGTCATGTAAAAAGTTAAAAATATTTGGATGAGGATTCTCTCCAATCATGTCTTCTAAAGTCAAGTTATAAGAATTAAAATGTATCAGTCGTTGCCTATTAAAATGAGAACATTCAATTAAAATGTGTTTTACTGTTAGTGGGCAAATGCAGTAATTACAAATGGGATGATCTTCTCCGAGGAGGAGGTGTCTATGGGTGATCCTAGTATGTCCAATGCGGAGGCGTGTTATTATTACCTGCTGTCTTCTTAAAAGTGGTGACTGCCATTGAGTTATGTTTGATTTAATAGCGCGGAGTTTGTTCTCCGTTTGATCACTCCATTCGCTCTGCCATTTCTCTTCCAAAAACTTGTAAATACTGGTTTTTAAGTCACGATAAGGGATTTTATGGTTAATATTATTTACTGCCGTTTTGGCGGCTTGGTCAACAATTTCATTTCCTGCTATCCCAACATGGGATGGGATCCAACAGAATACTAAGTTAAAATTTTTGGATGAAAGATTATAAATTGTTTTTAGTGACTCCAAAACAACGGGATGACTGGCATGATCAGGATGTTTCAATGACTGTAAAACACTTAATGAATCTGTGAAAATGATATATTCTTTATGACGATGATCAGATATATTTTCTAATGCTTTGTAAATGGCCATTATTTCAGCAGTAAAAACAGAACATGAAGAATGAAGTTTAAAACTGTGAAGGGAATCATTAATAGTGAACGCAGCTCCAACATAGTTTGCCCTTTTAGATCCGTCCGTGTAAACTTGTATAAAATTAGAGTAATTTTCTAAATGCTTTTGAAATAGCTGTTTATATATAATATCAGAGGTATCTGCTTTATTAAAATTTTGGAACGGGTTTTGAAATTCAAAATCATGATTAAACCAAGGAGAGAAATAATAAAGTTTTTTCTGGGTGACGTCAAGTGAAGAAATTTCGGATGCGTCCATTAAATCCAGCATTCTTAAATGAAATGTAGGGATGAAGGATGTTTTTGCTTGATATAGGCGTTTTAAATATGGACTGTGATGAATGGTATGCAATGGGTGATACGGCATTGAAGAAATTCTAAAATAATATTCCAAGGACAACAAATGTCGCCTTAAGTCCAGAGAAGGTTCAAAATTGTCCACATATAAGCTGCTTACGGGTGAAGTCCTGAAGGCACCAGAACATAAACGTAAAGATGTTTTATACTTTTTCCATTGTTTAGAGGGAATATAATTATGATTAACTCTCCAAGAGAGAGTTTCGTCTAGATATTTCGTTCGAGATCTAGCCAATCTTGCTAAGGACGAGAATTTTTAATCGAATTTCTTAAGTAATGTGATCTTTCTTCGATATGTTTTTATATATCCGTACGCCTTCTTTGATTTTAACATTTTTGCATTTTTATACTTTTTCCATTGTCAAGAATGAAGAAAATTAAGATTAACCCTCCAAGAGTTTCGTCGAGGTATTTCGTTCGAGATCTGGCCAATCTTGCTAAAGACGAGAATTTTTAATCTAATTTCTTAAGCAATGTGATCTTTCTTCGATATGTTTTTCAGATCTGTACGCCCTCTTTGCTTTTAACATTTAAGCTGTTTTAAACTTGTTCCATTGTTTAGAGGGAAGATAATTATGATTAACTCTCCAAGAGAGAGTTCCGTGGGGATATTTCGTTCGAGATCTGGCCAATCTTGCTAAGGACGAGAATTTTTAATCGAATTTCTTAAGTAATGTGATCTTTCTTCGATATGTTTTTATATATCCGCACGCCTTCTTTGATTTTAACATTTTTGCATTTTTATACTTTTTCCATTGTCAAGAGGGAAGAAAATTAAGATTAACCCTCCAAGAGTTTCGTCGAGGTATTTCGTTCCATATCCGGCCAATCTTGCTAAAGACGAGAAACCTCCCGTCGAGACAAAATTACCCTCTTACTCCAAGAGGTATGAAGGTCCAATTAGGTCCTTGCTCTGTTATTGAATTGTGTCGTTTCCACAACAGGTGACAGTTTGAGTTCATAACTGGTTTTTGCACCAGATGTTGCTCACTATAGGGTAGTTTTCGACGGAAAGATAAACCATTAGGAGAGCTAAGAACAGGATTGTACAGTATTATTTAAAACAAAAGCGCATTTGAATGCTATTTTAATTTAATGCATAAAACTCAAGCTTCTTCACGTTTTTTTAAGACGTATTTGGTCTTTGGCTTTTGTGTTTTCTAAAATTACGAAGACTTTGAAAAAGTGCTCAGTCGATTAATTCGCGACTTAAAAAAATTAAATTATCGAATGTTAAAAAACCACTCAAGATGAATTTTATCAAAATACCATCAATGGTCATGTGTATTTTACTTTCTGACAGCATAAATCCTCTAAATTATTTTTAAAAAAACATTATCCAAATTTTGTTGTTTTACTCATTTAGGTTTACATGTAATGCACCAATTGGACTGAAAAGTCGAGTTTCTTATCGTCTTTAACGATAAGATTATTCGGATTTCGCGAGAATTTCAAAAATGTATGCAATAGTAAAAAAGTACGTGTATTGCATTGGAAATTATGAATCGTATTGAATACAAACCACAATGTTTTTGCACAGTTATATTATAAAAAAGCATTGAGATATTAATTTTTATAACTAATATTGTGGATTTTTTTAACAATGTAAATAAACGGTCTTGTGTGTACCATTTATTTGGAAAGCAACTGATAAATTTCAGCAGATGCATGCAGATAAAATTTCAGAACCTAGACATGCAGAGAAAAAGTACGGCGAAACATAAAAAGCTGAAAAGAAGAGGTCTACACAGTTGTCGACAATCACAGAAGCGCAGAGAACCATAAAAGCAGACTAAACAGACCACGGATCGGACGCCTTGAATCATTACAGGGCTATTTGTTGTCATTGATCAATTTGTATTTACACTACAGAATCCGACTGCTTACAAGCTGTATTAGTTATTACAATTCTTCCATGTCCACTCGGCTTTGAAGCTCTCTTTCTTCTGATTGTCCTAACGTTTGTTATCGGAAACAAACTACACAAGATTCAACAATTACGTTCCGCTTTTCTACAGCTGAGAGGGTTTTCAGTGTAGACGAAAACAAACTATCAGAGAATAATGATATTTTTCGTTAGATAGGTAATTAACGTCACACTGGAGCTTCAGCGGGAGGTTCGGGATGAATTCCGAAGGGATAAGGACAAAACCTAAGGTCAAATTCCAAGGACAAAACCTCGTCATTTTGACAAGGCCAATACGTATAAAGCTGACACCCCACTCTCCAAACTTTTACACCTCGCCAATGTGAAGATATTTGAGGCTACGAGATTTAACTTACTTGTCTTTGATTGGATCGATCGAGTTTGAAACTCGCAACCCTCCGGTTGTTCACCCATTGCTCTTCCAAATAGGCTACCTTCAGTTAGAAAAACAATTTGGTTGATCACCGTGAGTTGTAATAAAATCGACATGGTGAAATGGTATTGCTTTTTTTATTCTACACCTGTATTCAACCTCTTAGTCAATAGCAGAAAACTGAATAGAGAACTGAAGTGATAAAATATCCTTTAACCTCCTGGTGGTTGCCTCGACGAGGCATCTGGTCATTAGCAAAACTGACCAGGTTTTGGTGGATGAAGTATCTCGCCATTGAAAAAAAAATGATGAGATTTCTGATCTCGCCATCATCAAACAATTGGCAACATTTCGATGACGAGAATAAGACACATTTTAATCCGGATTTAAGAAAAAAAATACTACTTTAATAGGGTAATAGACAAATGGAAAGCGTTGCCAGAAAATATAGTTAATTCAAAGGGAGTGTACGAATTTAAGATACAATTGGATAGTCAGTGGGAATTGGGGAATTCATAAACAAAGACCAGCCTTGTTGGGCTTGAGCCTGTAGATGGTCGTCAATATTTGTATTTGTATTTGAGATATCTCGTCATTGGCTAAGTTGGTTAGATATTGATGAACGAGATATCTCGTTGAAAACACTTGTAAGGTTTAAACCATAGAACAGATATAAAAGAAAAGTGAGCAATTGTAACATATTTATGTGCCTAGGATCATATGACGAAATCTAGTGTAGTAACGACCGCCCTTGAATTATTTTCGCCTATCCGGTGGAAACGAATGTTCATCATCTGATTGGTCCACGGGACGTGAGAAGAACACATCCATTGACTCATCATCCAATTGGTCCAACCGACATAGTAGAAGGCTGTCGATTTCACCATTTTCGTCGCCATTCTATAGTAATGCAAAGTCCCACACTTACCCTGCCAAACGAGACGATAACACGCCAAATCCTCGAACCTAGTAGATTTTTCATAGAGAAGCCACTTGACTACTAGTCGACATGTTTGTCACACCTTTGAAGCTCTCCTCAATAGCAATGCTCAATCAACGTATATTTCAAGACTGTGGTTGAAAACTCTATCCTGTCTATAGTAAAACTGCGCCAGGATGAACCACACAAGTTGCGAAATAGGTAATCAATACACCATCGCCCTTGGTACTTCAGCTTTGTAGAAAAACCCTCACACACGAGACAGTCTTCGAACCTATCCATAATCATGAAAATCCATGCATAAAACTCAATAAAATTTAATGTATCCATGCACAAAACTTGTTAAACTTTTATGTAACTCGGTCTACTTATGTTTCAAGTCTTATTAAAATAACTATTCTGTCTACAGCATAATTGCATTGTAGTAACACGCCCAGGTACACCACAAGTTACGAAATAGGTTACCAAAATTCTAGCATCCTCTGTACTTGAGCTTTACAGAAAAACCCTCTGACACGAGACAGTCTTCGAACCTATTGAAATCATGGAAATCCATGCACGAAACTTGTTAAACTTTGATGTATACATGCACAAAACTTATTAAAATTTGATGTATGCATGCACAAAACTTGTTAAAATTCTATGTCTCAGTCTACTAATATTTCAATTCTGGTTAAAATAACTGTCTTGTCTATAGAGAGCAAAATTGCATTGTTGTAACACGCCAATGTACACCACAAGTTACGAAATAGGTTACCAAAATTCTAGCATCCTCTGTACTTGAGCTTTACAGAAAAACTCTCTGACACGAGAGTCTTCGAACCTATCCAAAATCATGGAAATCCATGCACAAAACTTGTTAAATTTGTATGTAAATCAGTCTACTAATATTTCAAGTCTGGTTAAAATAACTATCCTGTCTATAGCAAAATTGCATTGTGATAACACACCAAGGAACACTATAAGTAACGAAATAGGTTACCGAAATTCTAGCATCCTCTGTACTTGAGCTTTACAGAAAAACTCTCTGACACGAGACAGTCTTCGAACCTATCCAAAATCATGGAAATCCACGAACAAAACTTGTTAAACTTGTATGTAAGTCAGTCTACTAATATTTCAAGTCTGGTTAAAATAACTATCCTGTCTATAGCAAAATTGCAGTGCAATTTGCAAAATTGCAGTACCTTGGTGTGATAACACACCAAGGTACACTATAAGTTACGAAATAGGTTACCAAAATTCTAGCACACTCTGTTCTTTAGCTTTACAGAAAACCCTCCGACACGAGACAGCCTACAAACCTATCCGAAATCATGGAAATCCATGCACAGAACTTGTTAAACTTTAATGTACACTAAAACGTATTTCACGTGTATCCCACTCTCGCAATCTCCCAACACCGAAATAGCGTGTCCGTTTCAGGTAAAACCTTTAATTTGCATACACGAACACGAGTTCTTACTTCATACGAATACGTCCCCCCTTTTTGCTTCGTTCGTAACGGGTTTGGAGAGCAGCTTCAAAGGTTCCGGATTTCGTGAGTGACAAATCAAGGCGGAGATCACGTTATTCCATGACATTTCACTTCAGGCTAATCTCCGTCTATTGTGAGTGTTTAAAGTCAACTTTTTCCTCATAAGAGGTCTGATCCGTCATTATTAGTGTCCGGCTTATGGGAGTCTCACGTGCTGGAATAGGTTGATGTGAGTGGTCGTAAAGCCTGAATTACTTTTCGAGAACTAGAATCCATCATTCAGGATAAACGTCGAAATTATTCGGATTGGGTAATCATAACGAATCCGATATTTATACCTGAGGAAAAGGAAAGAAGAGTTGCCGAATCGAGTGTTGGGATTTTTTTGATTGGCGATTTCCATTGCGTGTAAATTAACTGTTTTTGATTATTGTGGGATTGCGAAATTGGAAACCAGTTGGAAAGAATGCCAAGTTCCTGCCTTCATTGAAAAGAATGCATGCATAATTAATCTTATTAAGATTAGGAAAATATGTCCATCATTCAGGATAAACGTTGGAATTATTCGGATTGGGTTATCATAAGGAGTTCGATATTTATACCAGAGGAAAAGGAAAGAATTGCGGTATCGAGTGTTGGGAGTTTTGATTGATGTCCATTGCGTGTAAATTAGCTGTTTTTGATTATGTGGGGGTTGTGAAATCGGAAACCAGTTGGCTGGTAGGTTGGTAGTCAATTAAAGTCGCACTGGAGCAACAAAAACGGTTGTTGGTGGACACCAATTGGAAATAATGGTAAGTTTGCCTTCAGTGTAAAAAAAAAAAAAAACGCATATAGTTAATCTTATTGAAATTAAGAAAATAAGTCCGTTGAAATTATTCGGGTTGGGTATAATTATAACGAATCCAATATGTATATTTAAGAGAAAGGTAAGAATCGTCGTATAGAGTGTTGGAAGTTTTGATTTGTGATTCCAGCTAAGTTCCTATCTTCAATTGAAAAGAAAATATGCACGCGTCTTGATTAGGTCCTTTAGTGATACATTCATGGAACTCTTTGTTTAAGCCCTTGGTGCAGTTACTCCTATTTAGGACCTTGCACCATAAAATTCATAAATATTATCATTGGATTCAACCCTTGGCGCAGCTTATCTTATATTGGGCTTTGTGCCATAAAATCCAAAATCTAATCCTCAGATTAAACTCTTGGCGGAGATTGTTCTATTTTGGATCTTCCACCAAAAAATCCAAAATCCAATTATTTATTAAATCTATGGCGCAACTTGTCCTAAATTCGATCTTGCGTCATAAAATCCAATTCTTGTATTAAACCCTTGGTGCAGCTTGTCCTGTTTGGGACCTTACACCATAAGATCCAACCTTGGATTAAAACCATAGCTTGAGAACAAACTAGTCAACGTGATATAGATGCTACACCCTGCAAAGATTCATCATATCTCCTCCCAAATTTTTCTTCCGGTAACAAGATCCCCATCAGAATGTTCAATGAATGTCAGTTACTTTGCCTTTAATAAAACGCGGTACCGTAACATGTGAAGGTTTGAGATGCTTTCGATTGGATTCCGGCCCTCCATATCTTTCTAGAAATGACGTGTCTATTAGAAAAAGGATTTCTCTTCTGTTTTATCAACGGCAACTATCGATTTCCTGAGGGAATCCCTTATTAAGACTGGATTTCGGGAGCCTCCCGTCGCAGGAATCCGGTGACGTTTCTGGCGGCTTGTATTCCGCTGGGGTGACAACTATCCGACAGGTCAGGAGAAACACATCTTGTACCACCCTGCCGTTCGTTATAACGAAGCCAATTCTCGGAAGCTCCCCACCCAGAGCCTCTGAAAATTTTATTTCGAACGTCCCCTGAGCGGGAGATATGGAATTTTAGACACCAAGCTACCTCCTTTCTGATCAAATGTAAGTTATAAAAATCTCGCGTTCCAAGGGTATAACACTTAGAGTGAAGCGCGTTCCCAGATCATGTCATAAAATATAAATAGTGCTGTCTAAAGATGCGAGGTTTTGTTTTTAAGATGGGTGGATCGGGTTTTTCTGAAATCGGAAGCTTTTTCAGGGGTCGTTGCGGGAGTTATGGGTTTTTGAAAATAATATTTTGAGCGTTAACTCGTCATTGGCAAAACAGACCAGATCTTGATAGACGAGATATCTCGTTATTAGAAATAAATTAACATCTTGAAAGGTGTGTGTATGTGTGTGTGGTACATCTTGTCAATAGAAAAACTTATCAGATCTTGATCGCGTCATCATAAAAGAAATCAGCAATAACTTGATGGCGGGGTACATCAAAATACCAAAATTGGTCAGATCTTGATGGACGAGATATCACTTCACTAACAAAACTATTTAGAACTTGGAAACAACTTCGAGGGTTGAGGAAGTTGGAATGTACTATGTCAATCTATTTGCTTTCTATGCACCTGCTCGCTAACGCTCGCCAACCCCCGGAGGATTGGTTCGCAATCCTCATTGGTTCGCTGCACGAACCTTAGCTCGCTTCGCTCGCATCATTGAAGACATGCGTCCTAGTAAAAGGGATTGTTTACAAAATATGATATTCCAAAAAAATAGGTATTTTAAAATCTAAATTTGCTGTATTTTTACCGACAGAAAAGATATATACAGTACCTCTAAAATCAGAATTCAAATGAAAACTTTGAGCAAATTTTGACTCGAAATGTGAGCGTTGATTTGAAAATTGAATACCCAGCATGTTGTTTGTGTGTACATTTACCCAGAACTCGAGCCACCCACACTTTTTCATTGAGTTTGTTGTCGAAAGTTGTAGTGCAAGCGTCTTGTTGAACTATAATTGTTGGCCCTGAAAAGGACCGTTTTTTAAATGGTCTTGAGAAAATCCTCCGCCTTCTTTGATTTCTATTATTAACTGCAACAGTTCGACTAAAATTATTTTTTTTTACAGTAAAATTTCATCCGATAACGCTATAAATTCAATTGAGGCGCGAGGCTATATGGTAAACCAACAATCGTACAATGTTGCCAAAACGCGATAACAAATAACGTCTTTTTCGCGTGCCACGCAAGAGAATTATATATATATATATAGATACTGAAAGTGAAGTAAGTCAAATATAAAATCAAGAAATTTTTTGCTTTTTTTAACATAAAAATTTCTAAAAGAATATTTCTACTCATCGGACACTTATTTATATACTGAAATGAGGATTTACTAGAACCAATAAAACATATAAAATTAATTAGAAAGCCATGCAAAATGTCTGGTTGCTCTTAAAATTCTGCTTAAACCTCTTTGCTTTTCAAATGAAGGTTATAAAATTTCTTCTATACAGGGGTGTACACTTTAGTGAGGATTGTAAAATGTGTCACTTCCGACTGTATACCGCCCCATACACGACTTTCGTGATCTAGTCTTTTGTCATTCCCTTGCCTCTGGTAAACATGGGGGCTCATACCAACCAATCAAATACCAATCAATCAAGGGCCCAAGCAATCTTTTCTCTACTTCTCTCCAACCTCTTTTTTCACAACTACTGGACATTATCTGTCTTGTGTTTGGCGCAGCTCGGCCAAAAATGGCCCGTGTGCCGAAACCAACCAATCTATACACTGAATTGAGGATTCAAAACCATTGCAAGGCAATAAAAATTATACACATTTAACTACACAGTCGCACAAAATGTTTTACATGCATAAGGAATGCATTGATGGCAGCAACAAGTTTATTTCTGAAGCGGCTTTCAATAATATAACAGAGGTTAGACTTAGTGAAAGTAATTCGGAATGTTTCTCAAAACGAGGTATTTTACATATATAAATATTAAGTATTCACTAGCTCGTTGTAAAATTGTAAATAATTTATGTTAAATACTTTCCTGTTGAGTTTTTACCGTAATTTGCATACAAAATTAGAATTAAAGGACGCTCATCCAGCGTTTTATTACTTTAGGATTGTTTTGCAGGGGCGTAAAATTTATTGCTCGGACAAAGAGTAAACATCAATAGAGCCCCCTCCCGTGTACTTCGATACGGATATTTACGTCTTTCACAAATCCCTTCTGCTGTAAATAATCTAATATTTAAACTAACTAAATCGGTCTCACATCTTCTCCACTATTAATTTTTATGCCCGGCATCGGAGGGATTTAAAAGCCATCCATGGAATATGTCGTCAGAAACTACTTACAGGGCATTTCATTTTTACGGTCGCCGAATTTATCACTGACACAACATAATAACGTATTTGTAAAGTAAATTACCCTGAAAAATATCATTTAAGTACTACAAATCACATCCGATCTGCTCGAGAAGGCAATAAAACTTTTACTTCCTTCCTCTATCTTGACATATTATCACGGGAGATTCCAACCTCTCCATATCCGTTTTTATAGGCGACGCCAATGGAAAATATTTATTGCTCAGCCAAATATCGAAGAATGATGCCCAAAAGAGATGATTTAGGGTCCTGCCCGAGTAGTTGATTTTACCAAGAAAAGCGCATTAAATTCCTCCAGCATATTTCCCTGCCCTAATTTGCCGAGTTCGTTGTGGAGATGAGCTCTTGGCTCTCAATCCTCCTGGACGAAGCCAAGTCTCGAAAGAACTCGGCCATAAACGGACCCTATATTATTTCGCCGAGCAATGCGTATTTTTTGCCGCCGTTGTTTCTAAGAATTCGGAAACTTTTGAAAGAATGTCTTCATTGGACTGGATTAGTTCGTGGATTGTCGTGTCCGGACGAAATATGCCGTTCCCATAAAAGGACCGTCCTCCCCGAGAGCGGCGTAACTGCGGAATTATGTCGGGACTTTGGGTGTAATTTATTCACAGCAAAAAGCAAAAGGGAGCAGGGGCCGAACTTATTCGTCCATTGCTGTCGGCGACTCGAAAACCAGGGCCGCCGTTTCGAAGGGGTGTTGGGTTCTTTATGCCTGTTATCTGATGTCGGAGTTGTTCGTAAAGTCGCTTCGGGAACGAGTATTTGGAAAGGAGCCTTGCATTTATATGCTAATCGGATGAGAAGCGTTCTCCCTTAAATCAGCCGTAATTCTTTAAGTAATGCTCTCTCTAAGTGTTTCCACCAATAGGCCGGGCATGTTTATGCCGTCCTCCCTCGGACGAATAAAAAGTCGATCAATTAAAGATGTCGTAAAATAGAAATTCTCGACAGGGCGCAGTAGCCACCTGGTGATGGCTGGGACGACTGTTACAAATCAGGACGATAATCTGAAGAAATATTGCGCGTTTTTCCTTCCGAAAACTTTTGGCGTCATTTTCACCGGGAGTGATATATATTTAACAGCAGGAAGATCCAAGTCTGGTGCATATTGACACTTAAAACCCACTCATACAAGTAGGACGATTTTACATAAACACTTGGAAGTCGCATGAATTCATGCTGAGTTTAGTGGTGCGATGGATTGAAAAGTTACAATTTTTAATCTTTTTCAGAAAGTCTTCTTGTGGTCTTCGTGGCTCAGTGGGACGGCCTTCTGCTCTTACAACCTGTGCGTTGTAGGCGGCGCAGGTTCTATTCCACCCTGGGCGTCTTTTTCTCTTCTGTGTAAGTAAAACTTTCCCTCTGTGTGTATGTCCATCACTTGACTTTGTCTGGCTTGTTTTGGGTGCAGCTTGGCTGCATAATCATTCGCTGCTTGTGTAAGTAAAACTTTCCCTCTGTGTGTATGTCCATCATTTGACTTTGTCTGGCTTGTTTTGGGTGCAGCTTGGCTGCATAATCATTGGCTGCTTGTGTAAGTAAAACTTTCCCTCTGTGTGTACGTCCATCACTTAACTTTGGCTTGTTTTGGGTGCAGCTTGGCTAAATATGGCCTTTGCGCTATAAAAATCAAATCCAAACAATTAATCTTTGTAATGCTATATCTAATTGTTTCCATCAATAGGCAGGGCATGTTTATGCCGTCTTACCTCGAACGCAGAAACACTCGATGAATTAAGGATGTCGTAAAATAGAAATTATCGACAGGGCATAGTAGTCACCTGGTGATCACTGAGAAGACTGTTACAAATTAGGATCATAAACTGAAGAAATATGACACGGTTTTTTCTTCGGAAAACCCTTGGCGTCATTTTCACTCTGAGAATAATACAAGGGGCAATCAAAACGTTTCCGTTCGAAGGCTGTACAGTTCAGATTTGGTATGCCAGCATTTAGATTGTCATCCCACTGCTCCACCAAGTTCAATATACCCCTTTGCTAAAACTCCTGTTTCTGCTGCTTGAAGAAGTCCGAACCTGCATGCTGCACTTCTACGTCTGATTGAACCATCGACCTTTCAAGAACTTTTTTAAGGGACTGAAGGCGTGAAAATCACATGGGGAGAGATGAGGAGTGTAAGGCAGGTGCTCGAGTGTCTCCCACTTTAGTGAGTGTAACTTCTGCTTTACGACATTTTGCGGTATGGGGACGTGCGTTATCATGAAGCAGAATCACCCCATTTCGCAGTTTTGTTTTAATTACACGTAGTAATCTCTCCAGCGTTTTGCAGTACCATACCCGAGTGATGGAGACACCTGGATCCTTGAAATCAATAAGCAATGGGCCCTGGTAATCAAAGAACAGGATAAGTATCACTTTTCCAGCAAATGACTGGCTCTTGAACTTCTTGGACGAAGGATGACACCACTTCATGGTCGACGCATTCGACTCAGGTTTCCAGTGGTGGCACCAGCTTTCAGTTTTTGTCATTCGGCAGCAAAAAAAAGAATAACAGCACGTTGGTCCTGTTTGGACGCATTTGGTATTAACGTCGCCGTTGTTAACGTTCAGCATTTTCACACACACTTCGAAAATAAACGAATGCCACACTAATCCAATGCCTCGATGTCGGTGCTTATATACCGCATCGGCGACGAGCTAATTTGCATATGCAGCCACGCACTCAAACGGAAACTTTTTTGATCGCGCCTTATATATATTTAACAGCAGGAAGATCCAAGTCTGGTATACATTGACATTTAAAACCCACTCATATAAGTAGGGCGATTTACATAAATACTTGAACATCGCCTGGTTTCATGCTGTGTCTTGTGGTGCAAAGGATGGAAATGTTACAAGTTTTAAAGTTTTTCAGTTATTTTGTGGTCGTTGTGTGTGTGTGGCTCAGTGGTTTCATCCTCTGCGTTAGCAACCTGTGTAGAGCCGCGGTAGCTCAGTCAGTAGAGCGTCGGGCTCGCATCGGAAGGGTTGTGGGTTCTGTCTTCAGAGGAGCCTGCAATTCTGATGGTTGCGAGATCGGCGCTTGGACCTGGCTAAAGACCGTCGTGTTCGCTAATAGTGGCTGGGGCACGTTAAATAGGTCGTGGTCACAAAGTCCCCCATGTTCCCATACCAAATCAATACCTCTGGGGGTACCTGATCAGGGGGTTATCGGCCTCTGATTGGGATCTAAATTACGATATGTGTGAGTGAATGGATGTGTGAAAGGGAACTTCCTGTAAAACGGATGTGTCATGCATGAAGAAGTTCAACCCTCCGGAGCAATGGCACCCCCAATTGGGCCATATATGGCACGCACGACAACAGTAACCTGTGTATTTCTCTTTTCTGTGTCAATAAAACTTTAATTATGTGTCTATTACTTGACATTGCCTGGCTTGTGTTTCGAACAGCTTAGGCAAATATTGGTCTTTCGCCATAAAAACCAACCATAAAGTTTTCTACTAACTTTGAGATTTTTAGTAATTTGCATTGTTTAGTCGTACACTTTTGAACGAGGGCCGATTATGGTCGAGGGCCATGTTTGACCAAGCTGCACCGAACACAAGACTGGAAGAGTCAAGTAATGTACAGATATACACAAAGAAACTTTTATTGACACAGACGAGTGAAACACACCCAAGGTGAGGTCAAACCTGCACCACTTACAACTCGCTGATTGCAGCTGACAAACTCATTGAGCCATGACGACCCCTAAGGGAGTCCTTAAGGCATGTATTTGAATTTAAATTGTACTGGGGGAGAAACACAACAAGATACTGGCGACAGTTTGGTATTAATCCGAGGACAACATAATTTTCAACCACGGCCAGATAACACTTTCAGCACCTCAGCAGGCACCCCCACTTTCCACTTCAACATGAAGACATTTGAGACCAATTCTATGGCCCTACTCTTTGAAGGCTATATATGTCAGCAGACTTGTATTTCACGTTTTGACAGTGGACACTTAAAGAGTCTCTCCTACGAACAGGTCCAGAAGGTTTTCAGGACTTGTACCAAGTGCGGAGCTGAGGAGGCTTCGCCAGCTCATATTTAAAAATGTATTGACTTTACAATGGACAAGGTTTTTTCAGAACCTGTGCTTTTCTTGGACTTATTTGGGGTTTATGGACTCGTGGACTTATTTAAAGAGACCAAGTCGGGGATTAGTAACAACAATACAGATTTAACTTGCACCACTCAAGTACACGACGGTCTTAGATTGAATCGGGGGATTCCAGATCATAACCCTCCGGTAGACAATCTGCGACTCTACCAACTAGGCTTCTGAGATAGTAGTTTGAAAAACTCTTTAATGTTGTATCAATTTAAAAAATAATAAGAGTGCAAACATATTAGGAAAACGTTAAGGAATGTTAGTCAAAAATGTGAATTAAAAAAAATTCTGATGATAGAGTAGTAGTTTGTTCATATTTGAATGAATGAATGAATTTTGTAGATATGATTCGAACTTTCCTTACCTTCCTATGTTTGTTGTATGAATAAGCTGAACTTTTATGGTTGAATGAGTAGAGGAATCATTAAAAAAGGAAGTGTGTCTATTTCTTACAAGTCCCGCATGGATTGTAGAAGTCTTAGTATTTGTCTGAAAGAACTGTCATGATGGCCCGAGGGAATACTTGAGAAACCAAATATGTACGATTTCCATCTTACGAATACGTAGTAAAAATTTCTCCTTAAATCCAGCGAATGCTTTTTCGAAACTCGAGTAAGAATCAGATACTTTCTACCAACATCTTTTACTCCTTATATTTTCATATTTTCAAACATGTGAATAAATGTAAATAAAATCTTTAGTAAGTATAAAGTTTTAGGTGAAAAACACACTAAGAATTGTGATACCTCTCGTCTTCAACAAAAAGCAAAAGTGCGTCAAGTTTCAGAAATATTTTTCTACCAACCTTCGGTTATTTTTATATTTTTCTCTATTCAATATCGTTACACATACTATTCTTAACAGAGCAGGTTGTGTTACTAAAACCGAAAATTAAAGAAATTGAAAAAAAGTACAGTAAAATATTTAGTAAATATAAAGATTCAGGGTGAAAAACACATTAAGGAATTGTGACACCTTGTCTTCAACACAAAGCAAAAAAACGCGTCAGCTTCTAGTCAAGTTTCTGCAATTTTTTTCTACCAACCTTTGTTTATATATTTTTTATATTCACTATCTTTAAACAGTATTCTAAGTAAAGGTAAATTCTAGGTAAAGACTTGTAACACCTCCTTTTGTCTTCTGTACAAAACAAAAATACGTTATATATTCTAGTCAAATGGCCTAGAAAATATAGCGCATAGTTCCTAGTTTAACTTTACAGGGGATAACAATTAAACAAACAAGCTTGGGTAGGCTTATTATAAAACACTTAAAGAATAATGCCGGACTATAGGAATAAAAAGTTTCCACCTAATGTTTATCGGTTGGTGAATGTCATCAAGCGATTGAAATTCGAATTTAACGTTCAGTACTGCAATAGAGATTTATCACTACTTGGTAATTTTTATCGCGCACGGATTTGCGGTTGGCTCTGTGAACATCTAGATTGATTAATGACTATCGAAAATCTGATTATTGGTGATGAGAACTCTTGGAGTACCCTGCTTTCCCAACTACTGCGTTGACAAAGGATTATCGACTCTTGATGGGAAGGCGATAGAAGCTGATGGAATGGCTCTTGAACAGAAAATGCTACTCCTAAGAAGAAAGTTCGCAATTAAGTTTGCATTATATATCAGCTTTTATGGAATACAGATGATGGATTGCGTTTGTTTCAATAGTAGCTAAAAAGGCAAGGGAGGAACAAAGTAGCCATTTAATGTCGGAGCTACGAATATGTTTGGATTTAGTCGATTTAATTGGAATATGGCTTTTGAATGTTTCTAGATTGTGCCTTGCGTGTGATGTAGATTTTCAGCCCCTTGAGCTGTATTTTAGTACCTGTTTCTTGTCTAGTATCCTACTTTCCCAACTACTGGGTTGGCAATGAATTATCGACTCTTGGTGGGAAGGAGATTGAAGCTGATGGAATGGCTCTGTAACAGAAAATGCTGTTACTAAGAAGAAAGTTAGCAATTAGGCTGTTATGGAATACAGTTGATAAGTGCGTTAATTTGAAGACTAGCTAAAAAGGTGAGGGGGAGGGAATACAATATCCATTTAATGTCGGAGCTATGGATGTTTGTATTTATTGATGCTAATTGGAATATAGCGTTTGAAGTTTATTATGTGAATTACAGTTTATTAGTAAATTATAGTTGGAAATCTTGAGCTGTAGATTTACATACCTTGCCAGTTTGTTGATTCTTGTATGTTGTTACGTATGAGTAAAGTTCAGTCTTTTGCTGTAGATTTATATCTTCTACTTTTTTGTTGATTCTTGTATGACCCTGCGTATGATGTTGATTTTCAACCCCTTGTTTTAAATTTATGTATCTTACCTGTTTTTTTATTCTTATACGACCTTGTGAAGGATGCTGGTTTTCAGCTCTAAGTTATAGGTTTATATGTCTTCCCAGCCTTTTGATTCTTATATGTTGTTCCGAGCCAGTAAATTTTCAGCCCCTTGCTGTGGAGTTATATATCTTGCGAAGGATGTTCATTTTAGTCCCCCTTGGTGTATCTTTATATATTTTGTCTGTTAGTTTATTCTTGCTTGATCTCAATCAAAACAAAAATTTATACTTCCTTAGTGGTATAATGTAGATTTTGTTAACTGTACTCGTATCATTTATTATTTTTCCGCGAAGATTAAATTAAGACTTAATTAAGCCTGATACGTTTAAGATTTCATCAATTTGTATTTTGATACGTCTTATTTACGTCCACAACCTAATTATGGAATTTCGGAACTGTAGGTGAAATTTTTTAGACTATTTACCTCTTTTCACTGCTCCGGTAACTAATTTTAAACATATGAATAATAAATGCTTCAGAAATTTCAGTACCTATAAATTTTTTGCCGAATTTTTTGTGACGATATTAGATTATTCATTACATCGTATACAATTAAGTTTTTAACAAATTGTCACGTTAGCAATAACGATTCTGAGTAGGGGAATGGTGGATAAGAGTACGTGGGCTGCTAAGGATACGCAGGGAAATTTCACCTTGTTGGCAACACTGCAGAGAATCGCCGTTGTGACGTTTTAGTTCTGCTGCTACTGTGTTAGATTACAACTTATCACCATCGATTTGCTACACTTCGTTTTTAATTTACAAGGTAAAATTCAGTTTTCTTACTTTTCTATGTAATTTTTCGATCATAGAACACAAGTGTTTGCCATTATATAGACTGAAATAATTTTTATAAACTAATTTCAGATTAAAGCATATGTCATAAGCTACAAGTTGTTGTAGCTAGAGTTTACTTTCTGTGACATGCTGCCATTTAGAAGCGGTTTAGTCAAGCGCAAACGAGGAGGCCAAAGAGTTCGCAACAGATTTTACCTAGGCCGCAGAAAATTCTACCTGCAGTAAAATTAATGTTCATTCAATTCATTCAATCAATTCTACCGCTTCCAAAGCATAAGAAAAACGAAAATGTGAACCAGAAAAGAAAGAGACTTGCGCTTAAGTCTGAAATCATGACATCTTCGCCTATTAAAGCCCTTTTGGAAGATAAAAAAAAAAGCAAAAGGCAAAGATTCTTAACAAATTAGAAAAGGGAAGTGAGAGGGTAAATATAAAACGAACAAAAAGAAGCAAAACGTAAAAAAAGGATTGACTTTTTCTTATGACGACCAACAACCTTCAACGAGCTCAGCCCAGCCTATGTTTTCTGCTGAAGATGATGATACTTTAGTTATTTGCCCAGAATGTGACAATTCTTATAACGAAGACTGGATTCAATGTGGATTGTGCAAAGATTGGTGGCACGAGGATTGTAGCGCAATTGGCCTTTGTGTATTATTGCCCTACGTGGAGGATACAAATTTTAATTTTTTTAATTTTATATTTTTCTTACTTAGATTATCAGCGATAAAATGATGTAGCCTGGATTTATTGATTCACAGTTGAATCACGTACATTGTGTAAAATTTTGAAGCCTACATCTTAATTACTTTACTTTTTATAAATAAAAAACCACTAGGTGCTTACACTTACTCTCCTACCCCCTATGTTTATTTCAGTTTTCTATGACATCTTTCTTCTGATTCTTCTTTGGAGTGTACTAGTATTTATCAATTATTTAGATGTGCAAAAATACTGGGAAGTTGAAAATACGAGGCCAAAAATTAATTCCCTTTCGAAACTTTTTGGCCTACTGCTCAATATTTATACTCTTGTTTAATTGTAAGACATCAATTGGACAATTATGTTGAAGGCAATAAAACCTACAGAGGTTGAGACTTAGTTTGGTTTATGCTCTACGGTCAATTTTTACAACACGAGGAAAGCTGAGCTAAAATGAAAGGAGAAATGCATATATATAAGAGCAAATTTATTTATTTATTCATACTGTCAACAGAAAAATCCATTTGCATGACAGTGGGAAAAGCACAAAATAACAGAAAGACAAAGCACAAGACGAAAAATAAAACAACGATCACAAATAAATGCAATACACATGAAAAGGAGGTACCAAAAAATAAAGCATATAATTAAAATAATGTTAAAAAATTAAGCAAAATTTTAGTTTCAAATGTCAATGAAAAAAATGCTTAAAAACGATGGGACTGTCAAAGAAAAGTTCAGACTTGATGGTAAATAATATAAATCTTCAGAAATAAGAGAATTGGTTGATCTTAAGTGGGAAAAAAAATATTTTTTTATTGAAAAAGAGTTTGTATGGATATTATATATGAGAACGCGCATGAATATTTATTTCATTAAACAGAGAGAGTACATAACAATTAATATGGTAATGTAATAGGATTATGGAATAATTATAAAAAAAACTTATAAAAGAAAGTTCTGTTTTGAAATGAAGGCAGTTTGTGAATTTGATCTATGCTGTGGACAGGTGAGTATTCGTAATAAGTCGGGATTTGTGGGTACTATCGCAGGAATTTATTTAATGATTTTTCAAGAATATAATTTAAGTGGGGAGTGTAAATGTGGGTTTGATTAGTTAAATTTAGTTTACTTTTACATGCTATCGCTGTCATTTTTTCATACTTTTAAAATTTCTAAACTCATATGCTTTTGTAAACTCTCAGTATGTAACCTCGGAACGCTACAAAATTGCGGATTGCTCTGCAGGAAGTATGGTCTGCAATACCTACAGTATCCTTTTGCAAGCTCGTGGAGTCGAATTTCTGGAATTCTACGCTCCCGTGGGAGGCCTACAAAGCATTAGACTGGTATAATAGTTATTATGACAGTTTAATGTTTTTGATCATTTGCTTTGAAGTTTATTTTTCACTACTTGCGAATTAATTCCTATTGAGTAATTTGGGTTTTCTATTAAAACATCAAAACAACCACGAATTATATTTCTTAATACTCATAAAGATAGACATATCCAACGCTTATGATGAATTATTATCAAGTGTAATCACTTAACCTAAGACCTGTTCCCTAAATGTCGCCAATTCTAGACAATGGGCAGTTTGTTTTACCAACTTGAATCCTCATTCCCCTTAGATTAATATGGCAATTTAATCTCTACGAAGTACTCCTTACTAGCAAAAGTGACCAGACAAAACATTTTCAAAAGAAAAACAACTTTGTGGGTGAAACCTTTTACTTTAAATCAACGCCATTTGGACATGAGAAAATTTTTAATTTTTTTGGGGAGTGGTGAGTCCTTTATGTCTTGCCATCCAATTACATTACTTCCAGACATCAGAATATCAAATTCGAAAATATTAACCTCAACCCTGTAAGGGGTTTACATATTTATATATCCGTTCTGCAGTCTTCCATGCATGACTTCTAATCAGTTTCGACCTTCTTTGACCAACAAAAGTTTTTCTAGGATTCTTTCAATCTGTAGGTGTGATTACTGAGGCATTGTGTGTTGCATAAGAAAGCAATTCTACTAAAAGAAAAAGCAATTCTAAACTACTTGGAAATCTGCACGCTGAAACGCACTAGTGGTTGTCTTGACAAGATATCTCGTTATTAGTGAAACCTTCAGCAGGTCTTGATGGACGAGATACCTCGTCAGTAGAAGAAAATTGATCCGATCTTAATCTCGTCATCGTAAAAACATTGGCAATGTCTTGATGACGATATATCTCGTCATGCGCAAAATTTGTCAAATCTCGATGGACGAAATATCTCGTCGAAACCGCTTGGAGGGTTAGCACTGCTCGACCCTGAAAAACGTTATAGGAAAAAGTTGACCAAAGGAATGACCAAGAACTTAATTCTAGAAACTCTATTCTATAGACGCAAATATGATTTTGCCAACTCAAACTTATTCAACCACATTCATTTTCAACCTTCCTGTTTTTCATAGCCTTTTTATTTGAATTCAGGAACGCATAAAAAGGGAAAAGAATTCAATAGATTTCAGTTTTACTACATTTTGCCATAGAAATTCTGTAACATTTTTATGTTTCCAGCGCGATTATTAATTTTGTCTCTTTCCATTGGTTACATACGCAAGTGACGAGGTGTAGTGGCCTTTATCGATTCGATTCGTGAGAAGGGGGAAAATTCGGCGGTCGCATTCTCTTTCCCCAAAGAACTTTATTTAATTTTTAGTTTCCATGCTAATAAAATTGGTTTTGATTACTGGATTGAAAAGTGGGCGGCGCCCTGTGAATGATTGAAACAGCACTGAGTGGTCTTCCTCTGTACGATATATCGATTGAGGAAGCTCTCAAGTATGAAGAAATAAATATTTCCGATTCAAGGCAGAATCGATTTTTTTCTCAAGAGTTGTACAACTGTGCTGATCGTTTCTTCGTTCGTATTTAAATTCATAACTGAAGTCCGCCGACGTAAAGACACTTTATAAACAATAAAAGCGCCCGAGTTATTCGAAAATCGCCGGGACTCTTAGAAATAAAATAACTTCTACCTTTCTTTCTCTTTCATTCCTTAGATATCTGAATTTATTGTTTTTTCGCCTTTAAGTGATATGGGTCTTTGGGGAATAAATATTTTCCCCGGTTTGAGCGCTTTATTGAAATTTTAAGGACATCCACTGAACAAGTAAAATTGTTTTTTTAGCTTACTTTCGTCTTGACCCACTGAAACGGCTATATAAACAGACTTATATCTTGCGGCTGTTGCCTGAAATCTGTTTTTAGGCTATTGTTTTACGCTGTATTTTTCGAAAGTATAGGACCGATCATCGAAATCGTATACGAAATCGTAAAAGCACAAGCATAATATGTATTTAAAAATGGGATTGAGGATATTAATTATTTCATACAGCTATAGGAAATAAACCATATACTATACAATTCATGTTGGATGCTATAGTACATGATATTTTATGTGTGTACATACATTCTTTAAAATGTACAATAGATTTTGAAGATTTACTCGGTAAAACAGAAACATAATCAACTTGGATGTTAAGTTCTTGATATGAATGTGTAAACATTTATGCGTAATGCGTAATGACTTTTTTAATATTTTTCAAAAGGTAAATATAAAATTTTGGAAGATCACCATAAACCATCTTTCCATCAATAGAAAATTACACAGCTGAGCTTTCAAAATCAAATTTTATCTGACCAACTCGATGCATATTTCATAAAGCCTAACCTGTGGTGTACGAATGCATATTTTAATTCGAAATAAATAATTATTTTAAACATTTATAGTGAAATGTCAAATTTACTAGCACCAAATTAATATCAAAACTACCGCTCAAAAACATGTTTTGTGATCGAAATAAATACTTATTTTAAATATCCACAATGAAAGGTCAAATTTACTGAATTATTTATGATTTGTGTGAAGTGTCTTCCATGGAAAGACATTTTTAACATGTTAAGTGCACTGTGCTAAAAAAAATGTTTTGCGGAGAAAACGTTTTATGATTATCCATCACCTTGTATTACTATATTATAAAGCACCCAACAAGCAACAGAAAAAATAAAAAATTTTTGATTTGAATTGGTTCGAATTCTGTTGAGGGGAAAGCTACAAAGACGTTAATCCTATTCGGCTGGATTCTGATTGACTTGGATTCTTTTGGTGTGAAGGAAGTCTTGATATATCTACTAATACATTTAAAAACTGCCTTAACCCTTTGAGGACGGTTAGACGCCAAACGTTCCATCTTTTTGAAATGGCTGTGTCTTGAAAGGCTGGATATTTAAGGGGTTAGGTACCTTTTAAATGTCAAAATATGCAAATAAATCACTACATTTCGAATCTTAATATCTCCATGAATAAATTATTTACATAAATGAAATTTTGTATGCAGATTTTAACTACCTTTATCTTTTGTAAACTATTTTTTTTTAAATTTCTACCCCTTAAATATATTGTAAATTGGACCCAATTGAAATGCATTGTTTTTGTTGTTAGAATATTATATAGTGCATTGCGCGCAGTATTCTGGGCAAAATAATTATTATTCTGAGCTGAATTTTTTTATATACTTAAAAATATGTAATATAATTACAATGACAAACTCTTGTATTTTTTAAAAAAAAATTTCTTACAAAAATTTTTTTAATAAAAAAAAAAGTGATTTTTTTTCTTTTTTTCAACAAAAAATTAACTTTTTTTCAAAAACTTTCAACAAGATAGACAAAAAAGTTGGTCATTTTAAACATATATATGGTTTACATAATCAATTAAAATTAACATGTAATTCTAATCAACCATTCCAGAGAAATCTTGCGCGCAAGTGGTAAAATCACAGTTTTGAGATATCGTCGTTAAAAACAATTCGCTTGTGAAATTCTTTCGTATTAAAGGAAGGAAACAAATGAAACTAAAAGTAGAATTCAAAGTACATTGTTCCCAGATAAAAAATAAAATTAATTAAACAATGTACATGGAGATGGCTTTAGCAATATAGAGCGTAGTCAAATTACATTTTTGTGATCACTGATATCGACGAAGTACAAAATGTAAACAAATCATTTGGCTCTAAATGTTTGATTAAGGGCTTCACTCTTTTAACCATAACTTCCGTGCTAGAGTGAAATTTTACACCAGGTTTGTTTTAAAACGTTGCTAAGAAACAGAGCATTACAATTAGATCATAATATATATATATATTTTTTTTTTGAAAATTTAAAAGGTACCTAATCCCTTAAATATTCTAGGTCTATCAGAGTTGTAAAGATGTATAAAAACTGTCTAATTTGATATTCTTATGTATTAAGGGGATCCACCACCATTTGGAAAACGAAATGTTCATAAAGTTTCCTTTCTATAAACAACCTTTTGTAGCATAGACACCTTCAAAGGGTTAAAAAAAAATGGACATAAAAATAGTTTTTACAAATAAACCTAAACATACACTACACAATTTATAAATGAAAATAAAAATACACAACAATTTTAACAAATTAAAATAAAATACACGACAATTCTTTTATAAATATATACAAAAATATTTAAAATAAAAATGCACTCATAAGTACCTGCTGGTTGGCTCAACAAGGTATCCTGTCGTTAATAAAACTGACCAGAGCTTGATCTAGTCATCATAAAAAAGTCAGTATATAGATAACGAGACATCTCGTCGTTAACACAATTGGTCAGATTTTGATGGACGAGTTATCTCGTCGTTACAAAAACTAACCAGACCTTGATCGCATCATAAAAACATCTACACTATCTTGATGACGAGACATATCGTCATCATCAAAATTGATTAGATCTTGATGTACGAAGTACCTGTTCGAAGCCACGAAGAATGAAATATAAGCAGCCTTCATTTCGTTAGAAATAACTTTGCCGAGCTGTTTTCTCATATTCAATCTCAGTGAACTAAATTTGCAATTTTCATGCCCCTTCATCTCTCCAAAAGCACAGAAAACCTTATCTCTGGGAAACCAGAGCTCTACTTTGTGCCACATCCAGGCACTGCCTTCCCTCACGAGCCCTCATCCATATTGTACCGTGCATGATTAAAATATGAACAAAATTTTACCACCCCAAACTCTAGGGGCAACTGTCAATTAAAACTTCCAATCTCAGAATCGTGCATTTTGAATGAGATCAATTTGCCGCGACATTGAACGGAGCCGTCTGTGGTTTAATTAAAACGTAACCTGAGTTTCGTGTTTGCCTTGGAACGCTCCGCAGTATCGCTCCTATAACTATTGTGTACACAAAGGGTTTTGGGACTTATCGAATTAAAACTTTGAGAGAAATAATCGGTTATTGAGTCTCCTCTCCCGCAGTTTGTGATTCCAGTTTGGAGGAGTGGATAATATTTATTCAACTTCGGACTATTATTGACACTGGCGTGAATTTTTGCCTCCGCTGCACAAAAGGCAGCTGTTTTCTTTTAGTCAACAAATCAGCTCTGCGGATTCATTATCGTGATTTGCATTTTCCATTGGGAAAGAAGTTTTATTTTACGACGGACAAGAGCTGGCAAGCTGGGATTAAGTTCTCAAATAAAACTAATTTCTGCGCCTAGCCTTTTAATTAGCTGACACATAAACTTGCATTCCTACGCATAAAAAAAGAAGTTCGACAGACGTATTTCAATTACAATCGCATGAAGCAAAAAGAAGTAATGGCAAGATGGCCGCAAAATGCGCGGCTTCATCTGGATTTCGTTTATCTTTTCTTGTAGCGGCGGTTATTGTTCACATAGTAGCAATGATTAGTGAGGCTAATATTATGCAAATACCAATATTCGGTCTGGTTTAAATTAGATGAATAACTTTGCATTGTTGTGGTCTTTAATAATTTTAGGGATTCATAAACTATTTTTATATTATGTCGCCGATTTAGGAAATACATACAATAAGTGGAAAGCGTGCATTTAATTTTTTTTAAGTTTTCAAATAATTTATATTTTGAAACAATAATAAAGTACAAGATGGTTTTAAGTTGCTTTGATAAATAAAACTAATTTCTGCGCCTAGCCGTTTAATTAGCTGGTACATTAACTTACATTCCAGCGCATAAAAAAAAGGATGTTCGACAGACGTATTTCAATTACAATCGTATGACGCAAAAAGAAGTAATGAAAAAATGGCCGCAAAATATTCAGCTTAATCTGTATTTTGTTTGTATTTCTAGTCGGGACGGTTAATTTTCACATCGTAGCAATGGATTAGTAAAAGCTTATAATATGCAATAACAATGGTTTAAATTAGACGAATAACTTTGCATTGGTGGTGGTATTTAATAATTTTAGGGATTCATAATCTATATATATATTCTTACAAAAAGCAGCCAAGTTAGGGAATGTGGAAAATTTGCTTTGAATATTTTGGCAGTTTTAAATAATTTTTAGTTTGAAACAATAATAAACTGCATGATGGTTGGAAATTGTTTTGATAAAGGATAGCACAGGCGAAAAAACAAATAATCGATATCACTCTAAAATAATTAATATTTATTGTCGACTTAAGAGTAGAAACTCATTAATTGATATTTTTTTCAGAGATACCAAATGCGTTTTTCATGATGAGGATAAATACATTGTAAGATTGTAATCTGTTTAAAAAGAAATGTAACACTATCAAAATGCTTATATTTTTTTCTGCTTAAGCCTATATGTCTGTATTCAAGGGATGTGATAATTTTTCTTACGAGTTACCCCGGGAGCAGAAATGCTTAAAAATGCGACATATGTCTCAGAAGAAAGTCTTTGCAGAACAATTTATCCTCAATTTTATCAAAATTTTGGCCGATATTTTTTCAATCACTAGGGTGCTCCGCTCGCCAACCTCCAGGGATTGCTACGCTATCGAATTCGGTTTGCTTCGCAAACCAACACTCCTTTCGCAGAGACAATCTCCTACCCGTCGAAACCTCCGCCCTCCTGCGCACCCATGCAAGCAATCCCATTTAGTTTGCTTCTCAAACCAATACTCTTTTTGCACAGATACAATGTGGTTTTCTTAGCTAACCAAAACCACTTTTACAGAGTCAATCTCCTGCGACGGCGAAACTAGCTTAATAATTCGTTTAATCCTGATTTTACTTTCCGGTCCATTACCTCACAGCGAAGGCTTTGCTCCCTGCTCACTAACGCTTGCAAACCCCCGGTGATTGCTTCGCAAACCAACATTCCTTTCGCAAGTGATTTCGGTTTTTTTTTCCACTGTAACACATAATGCATCCTAAACTAATAGCCGCATCAGTAAAATAACTTCGCGATCTTGTTTCCTGTACAATTTTGAATAAACCATGTTAATCTCGAAATTTTTGGATGCGTTCTTTTTCGCGAAACCGTATGAGAATCGAGGGGAAAAAGCGAGTTGAGCCTTTTAGACTCAGAGCCATACGTAACAACGAGTTTCAAGGGAAAAAAATCTTTGCTATGGTGATTGTAGCTACAATAAATATGATATCTGGCAAACCCGTTAGTTAAAAATGCAACCTTTCGTTTCACCGATCCCTCTGCGAGCGATCAACAATTTGTACACTTTCGCTAAATTATACTTTTCCTCTCATCGAATTTATTTATGAACCAATTTAAAAAAATAATTATACCATTAGAAAGAGTGCGTTCTAAGCTTTTACGTGGTATTTTCAAATTTTAAAACTAATAGCATTAAACTATAGATATAACAGTTTTAGTTTTTATCGGAAATTACGATCTAAAAGTTCCGAAATTTGTATGACCTACTTTTAATTGCATCGACTTTGTTTGTTAACCAATTTCAAAAAAATTGAACCATAATAAAGAGTACATTCTAAAGTTTTCGTTGATGTTTTCAAATTTAAAAAAATAATATTATTAAGGTATAGATATGGCAGTTTTAACAAAAAGTAGCGAAAATATTGCAATATTCCAAAATTTATCTGACCATTTTTTGATCGCATCGAATTTATTTTTTAATCAATTAAAAAAAATAATTGTACCATAAGAAAGAGTATATTCTTAGGTATACTGCGATATTTTCAAATTTAAAAACTTATGGTAATAAGATATAGATATGAAGGTTTTAAAAAAATGTAACAAAATTGTCCCGATTTTTTTCGAATTTCAAAAAAAAATATTATTTGGAACCAAATTGAAATTTCTAACAAAACTCGACGAGCTGCAAAAGTTCACTTTTAGACGTACTCTAAAAAAATCGTGACTGAAGACTGAAAATTTGTATGTCTTTTGCTCACTCGCGTTAGAAATTTCGCTTTTTCAATTTTGACAACTAATAAACCCTAAACTAATAGCCGCATCGGAAAACAAATCTTCAAAATTGTCCAGGGAACACGATAAACAACAAACCATGTTAATCTCGTAATTTTCTGATCCGTACTTTCTGGGGAAACCGTCTAAGAATCGAGCTAAACATTCAATCCTGCGGCAGCAGTAACTTTTTTTTTAATACAGGGAGATAATTTGCGATGTTCTGCAATGCAAAGTGCGCTGCTTTCTATACCTTATTATCTTTTCTAGCTACGGAACAACCTCCCTACACTGCCCAAATTACAACAAACACTTTATAAATAACACATCTTCTATGTCAATGATAAAATATTGAACTTCAAAAGATATCGACAAAGTTGCAAATTCTGACAGTATGCCTTGGTTTTAAATAAAGTAAGAAGAGAGAGAGAGAGAGAGTTAATTAATTTTGATGTTTTATTATTAATATGTAATACATATTTAGCCAATAATTGGGTTTTACGTCTGTTTTTGATTTGACTGCAGTTTTCAAAATTTGGACAAAATGCCTGCAGAACAATTGCAATTGCTTAGATTTGTGTTGCAGAACATTGAATACATAATTCTGCACCTGGGCGAGTTACTAGATAGAATGTATAAGTAGTTTGGACTGTGTAACTAAAACAAGTGATCAAATTGTTCTTTTACATGTTTTATCATATTGCATTGCTTCAGAAACAGTTTACAATAAACGAAAATTCAATGGATTTAAAGCGATTACTTACTGCAAATAAATACTTCATATTCATATTCGCAAATCATAAAAGCTAGCTAAGTCAAAGCTGCTCAAGTTTTATTATGAAAATAATATATTAATATAACTAGAGAGAGAGAGTGAATTGAAAGTATGACAAACAAGAGTTGAGTACTTTCAGAAGGATAAGTGATTGAGCGTGTAATATAAAGCAGAATAAAACATTCTTTAATTAGCTCTCTCAGTTTTAATCTATTCAATAAAGACAAAATAAAGCATGACGCAGATAGTTTAACAAAGTTTAAAAGCAGATATATAGACTCTCAGAGAATTAAAACAGGAGTTTATTTATCGAACAAAAATATTGATGCACCTGAAAATTACTAAATTGGAATAAATAAATCTTACAATTTCTACTACGACGAGCAATGGATAAATGTAAGCTCTATCGATGTGAAACATTTACGTTAAGAATTTTACGAGAACATATATGTATTGTGAGCATTCGTTATTTAACATCCTAAGTTAAATAACGAATGCTCACAATAAATGGCTTTTCTATCAAGCTAAATGTATATGGTGATAGTGTTTTTGTGACAGAACGTACTTCCTATAAGTATTCGAGACATGACGTCACTTGACTTATTTTTCGAATACGATTTCAGTTTGTCACCTATGAATAATTGGCAATTGGTATTCTTAATTAACGTCGTACTAGAAGAACACAGCGTGCTATCATCACCAATGGAAATACCAAAGAATGAATTCCGAATTGATATATGATAGTAAATGCAATGCCAATTAGATAAAACGCCAATTTCATCAAAATGGCGATCAATTACATTAAAATAATTCCGAAGAGTATCTGGTTAGTAGTAGGAAGTAAAATCTCTTTCCGCCTGGTTTCTTTTTAATATTGAGAGAGAGAGAGAGAGAGAGAGAGAGAGAGAGAGAGAGAGAGAGAGAGAGAGAGAGAGAGAGAGAGAGAGAGAGAGAGAGAGAAAATACCTCTCACATACGCTACCCTACAATAATGGACCGAACAGCAAGATGTAATGGTATAAGGGAAATAATAAATGCTTTAATAGGGGGATGGTTCCCCACATTCTGCAATTACAAAAGCAACCCTTCTGGCCATACTTTCAACAAGCGGATTTGCATAAAATCCGACTACTTGTTTGGGGGTGATTTTTGTGGTATGGCCTGGGACCTTTGCATGTTTTTTCTGGTAAATTGAACACCTACATTAACATTTTGGACAATCAGGTTCTTCCTACGTTCTGGCAATTTTATGGAATTGACGAATGTTACTTCCAGGACGACAAAGCTCCATGTCATTTTACAGCTTCTGCCAAGCCATGGTATGAAGATATGGATGCAAAACGTCTTCCCTGGCCTGCTCAGTGTCCCGACCTAAAGCCCATAGAACATTTTTTGACGAGTTATAGCACGCTTACAGACCAGGGAACCACGTCCAAAACCTACAGCTGAGCTGTCGACATTCTTGCAGCAGGAATGGACAAAAATACCCATAGCTGTGTATCAAAATCTTGTTGATAGTATGCCCAGAAGGGTCGCTAGTGTAATTGCAGCACGTGGGGGACCATCCCCCTATTAAAGCATGTATTCTTTCCCTTATACCACCACATCTTGATGTCCGATCCATTATTATAGGGTAGTGTAAAATATTATAATATAGATTATAGAGGAAATAGGCCAGACGTCGAATTTAGAGGCTTGGTGTATTTGTAAATATGTTAACAATAAACTAATTTATTTTAATAATGTCTCGTTTACTTGACTGTCCACGGTCCCAAAACGGAAAACGACTAATAAATTCACAACGGAAATCTTTTATAGTGATATTCGTGATATTGTACACAACAAAGGGTGCTCACGGAAAGAAAGAATACATTTTACATTCAACTGAAGTAGCCTAGTTTCTAGTCTCGCGGATCAGCAGCCAGAGGGTTGTGAGTTCGTTACGATCCAACCAAAGAGAGTCGTATACACGGGTGCTGATTCACGTTAAATCTTTCGAGGCATCAAATGCCCTCACATTAGCGTGGTGTGGAAGGTTGGAGAGTGATATGCCAGCTAAGGTGTTGACCTCGTCATCTGACCGTGATTCAAAATTACGAGGGGTTGTCCTCGTATCTTTCCTTCGGGGATTGATCCCTGACCGTCGCCTCTATCTCGTCGTGTTGCACCAGTGCGACGTAAGCTCAACTACGTACTTCTACACTTAGCCAAGAACGCAAAGAACTCAGAAATCGAGTCGACAAAGGACCGTCGTGTACGTAGAAGCTGGTGCATGTTAAATTTGTCTTGGCCACAAGTACCCTAAACATGGGAGTAGTGTGGACGTTTTTAGAGTGAGGGGTGGCCATCTCAGATGACCTCGTCATTGGTTCAAAACTACGAGATGTTGTCCTCGGGTCACTCCCTTAGGGGTTGATCCCGGACCTTCGCCACCTACCCCGTTGTGTTGCTCCAGTGCGACGTAAGGCCAACAACCTACATTTCCACTTAGCTACAAAAGCAAAGAATCCCAGTAATCCCCAAAGACCTGGCCTGAAGTCTATTATGTTTGCAAAAGGATATCTTTAGAAAGACATATGCGTGGTGGCTTACGAAATAAATGCAGCAAAATTCCGAGGCACGCTGGAGAGAATTTTTTCTGGATGTTCCCAAAGAAGCTTGTGACAGCGATACATCATCTCCATCTTAAACGGCAATGGTTTCTAAGTAGTTATCTCTTTTACAGCTAATGCGCTGATGTTTTTTTCTAAATTTAGCTTAGAATGGTGAGGAGAAGTGCTCGGAAGAGTCCCCTAGTTGTTCTCCGTCGTTAAGGAAGACGTCGCAGGTTAAGATTTATTGTGACACGTTGAATGGGTTTTCAAACTGGTACTGCGTTACTTGTACTTAAAGGAGACGCTATTTGACTCGGGTTATACTGTAAAGGGATTGAGGGGCTCGTTTTGCTGAGGAGTGAATTTGAGTATCGTGTGATGGTGGGTTTTATTGGAATAAATTTTATCGGAGAGAGAGAGTGGAACAAGGGTTGTAGATAACGCATCGTAAAATTTGAGTCGTTTGTAAAAATCGGTCTACTGTAGGTGACCATTTAGTCGGAAAACGTTTTCCTCGGAAATTATGGAAAAGTAAAATGCTAACGTTTGATTGATTTGGAAAACAGTTATCTACCTACATTGTTTTGTGTGAATATGGGTTTTATTGGAATTCGTTTTCCTTCTTATTTATGGAAAGGTAAAACGCGTACGTTTGATTGATTTGTGAAAACAGTAACGACCTACACTGTTTCGTGGTAGTCTTTATTGGAATATGATTTGGTGAGCTTTATTGGATAATGTTTTGGTGTTTTTTTTTTTTTTTGTTGGAATATGTTTTATCGGAGATTGAAACAAGGTTTGCAGCGGACGCTTCGTGAAATTTGAGTCGTGTAGAAATCGGTCTTCCTGTGAGCGATCATTCCAGTCGGAAAACGTTTTCCTCGGAAATTATGGTAAAGTAAAACGCGAAAGTTTGATTGATTTGGGAAAACAGTTACGACCAACACTGTTTCGTGGTGGTTTTTATTGAAATATGTTTTGGTGGTTTTTTTTTATTGTAATGTTTTTTTTTTTGGTTTTTTTTTTTAATTGGAATATGTTTTTTTTGTTTGTTTTATTGCAATATGTTTTGGTGGGTTTTATTGGAATATGTTTTGGTGGTTTTTTTTTTTATTGCAATATGTTTTGGTGGGTTTTATTGGAATATGTTTTGGTGGGTTTTTTTTTTATTGGAATATGTTTTGGTGGGTTTTATTGGAATATGTTTTGGTGGTTTTTTTTTTTATTGGAATATGTTTTGGTGGTTTTTTTTTTTTATTGGAATATGTTTTATCGGAGAGTGGAACAAGGGTTGGCAGCGGATGCTTTGTAAAATTTGAGTCGTTTGTACAAGTAAGTCTTCCTGTGTATGATCATTTTAGTCGAAAAACTTTTTCCTTGGAAACTATGGAAAAGTAAAACCCAAACCTTGTGAAACTTTTAAGCTTAAATAAGAGCAGGCGTCTTCCGACGGCGCGTTTACTTTTCCATCTCGTGCAATACATAAACTAATTATTAAATTGTAAAATATTTATTGGGTGTTACCTGAAGTAATTTGTAAACACACACGACAAAACGTAACAACTAAACCGTTGGAATGATATAAAACCTTTGCAATTTGAATCGCTTCACCATTCGTAAGGCACATCAGTCCTATTCTTACAACACACCGTTTGGAAATAGTTGGTCTACTAGATTTCAAGCTGGTCTACTGTGAATTTAATACACAAGGTGTTTCATAACTTACCGCTTAAGCTGAGGGGTCGTACACGATTGGCGAGATACCTCGTCCATCAAGATCTAATCGTATCTTGTTATTATAGGAAAGCATATAAGATATTGATCTCGTCAACATCTAAAAATTGGAAGTGTATTGATGGCGAGGTATCTTGTCACTAGCAAATTGATCAGATCTTGATGGACGAGATATCTCGTCGAAACCGCTTAGAGGGTTAAGTAAACTCAAGCAACAAAACTTCACAAATGCAATTGCATAAAAACCGGCTTTTAGCTCATCCAGAAACCAATCTTACTTCCACAAATGCATTTCTCATTTCGAGTCTCAATTTCTAGATCTAATCATCTAGATACTTTAAAAATATAACGCCAAATCTAAGACACTTAGACACATTTCCTCTTTCCTGAGTTAACTCACTTTCAGCTAATTCCAGTAACCATCCGCCGGTAATAGACGACCCCGGAAGAACTACAGCGGTAGATCCTGACAAATTCCAATTGAATTGTTTAAGCGCAATTAAAAACAAGCTCTGCGGTGAAACCGGATCGTCAAACCGTCCGAAACGCATCATTCTCAATTCCAAATCAAGCAGGTCCCAACCCTTTGTCGGGATACAGCTGGTTCAACATGTTAATTCACTTTCCGGAACTTCCAGGCCGTAGTATTAAAGCCTCGGAGTAGCGTAAGGGCCTGCACCAGGCCATACGGATTGCCAATCCTATTCTACTGCATGAAGAATGAGGACTAGGAGATTGGATTCTTTCCTTAGAATCTCAACACAGCTGTCGCTCTCTTCCCCGTAAAACCTGGAGAAAAGAAATTCCTTTGCTCAGACATAGATTCCGGCATCTAGATCTTTCTGTAGTTGGATGGTATTTATAGAAAAAAAGGGGGAGAGAAGAAAAAACCCACACCATTGGGAATGAGGATTGGAGTTTCTTATTTCGGAGAGTTTCCTTGTTTCTTTCCGTATAAATGTTGTTTGAGGAGCATCCGCTACTGTTTCGTTTACGGCCGCCGCTCTTGCTCTTTGCAGTGTAATCAGCATGGATATTAGTTTATGCTTCTGCTACCGGACCCCGGATTACTGCCCGTGATTTGGGAAGAGATTGGAAGGATAAATAAAGTGAAATACCGATAGGGATACAGGGGGAAGAGAGGGATTCCAACCTAAAATTGTGAGATAAGAGGCAGGAAGCGGGGAATAGGTATGCGAGTCACGTGGGTTTGGTTTGGCTTTTGTTGGTGCAATGGTTGTGTCCAGTCACGCATAATGCTTTTATGCAAAACACCGCAGACAAAATTAAATTTATTTGACCTCTGCAGACTCCAGAACAACACTGGGCCGTGGTAGCTCGGTTGGCAGAAAAACAGATTAGCCATCGGAGGTTTGCGAGTTTAAATCCAAGCAAAGATCGTCGTGCACAAAGGCGGCTGGTGCACGTTAAATCTGTTGTGGCCTCAAATGTCTTCATGACGTGCTGTGGAAGTTTGGAAAGGGGAGCCAGCTGAGATGTTACCTCGTCATCTGACCGTGGATGAAAATAACGTGGTGTTGTCCTCGATCTTTCCCTTGGGATTTGAACCCGAACCATAATAATAACCCATTGTGTTGGTCAAGTGTGACGTTAATTTATTGTCATCGTCAAAAAAACACTCTTCTCAAAGAGATTTTATGGACTATTTCACCCTATTCGTAGTCGTCTCGACGAGGTATCTCGTCATTATCAAAACTGACCAGATCTTGATGGATGAAATACGTCGTCATCAGACGACAACTGACCAAATATTGATCTTGTCATAATCCAAAATTCGTCAATATCTCGATGACGAGATATCTCGTCGGTACCAAATTGGAACGCTTTTGATGGACGACATATCTCGTCATTACCAAAATTGGTCTGATTTTGATGGACCACATATCTTGTGAAAACCACTTGGAGGGTAAAGGTACTTTGATAATTTGACAGTATCTTGATGATGAGATATCTCGTCCTTACCAAATTGGTGTGGTTTTAATGGACGTCATATCTAGTCATTTCCAAACCTGGTCTGATCTTGATGGACCACATATATCGTCGAAGCCACTTGGAGGGTAAGGGTACTTCGATAATTCGGCAATATCTCGATGATGAGATATCTCGTCCTTACCAAATTGGTGTGGTTTTAATGGACGTCATATCTAGTCATTTCCAAACCTGGTCTGATCTTGATGGACCACATATCTCGTCGAAGCCACTTGGAGGGTAAGGGTACTTCGATAATTCGGCAATATCTCGATGATGAGATATCTCGTCCTTACCAAATTGGTGTGGTTTTAATGGACGTCATATCTAGTCATTTCCAAACCTGGTCTGATCTTGATGGACCACATATCTCGTCGAAGCCACTTGGAGGGTAAGGGTACTTCGATAATTCGGCAATATCTCGATGATGAGATATCTCGTCCTTACCAAATTGGTGTGGTTTTAATGGACGTCATATCTAGTCATTTCCAAACCTGGTCTGATCTTGATGGACCACATATATCGTCGAAGCCACTTGGAGGGTAAGGGTACTTCGATAATTCGGCAATATCTCGATGATGAGATATCTCGTCCTTACCAAATTGGTGTGGTTTTAATGGACGTCATATCTAGTCATTTCCAAACCTGGTCTGATCTTGATGGACCACATATCTCGTCGAAGCCACTTGGAGGGTAAGGGTACTTCGATAATTCGGCAATATCTCGATGATGAGATATCTCGTCCTTACCAAATTGGTGTGGTTTTAATGGACGTCATATCTAGTCATTTCCAAACCTGGTCTGATCTTGATGGACCACATATATCGTCGAAGCCACTTGGAGGGTAAGGGTACTTCGATAATTCGGCAATATCTCGATGATGAGATATCTCGTCCTTACCAAATTGGTGTGGTTTTAATGGACGTCATATCTAGTCATTTCCAAACCTGGTCTGATCTTGATGGACCACATATATCGTCGAAGCCACTTGGAGGGTAAGGGTACTTCGATAGTTCGGCAATATCTCGATGATGAGATATCTCGTCCTTACCAAATTGGTGTGGTTTTAATGGACGTCATATCTAGTCATTTCCAAACCTGGTCTGATCTTGATGGACCACATATCTCGTCGAAGCCACTTGGAGGGTAAGGGTACTTCGATAATTCGGCAATATCTCGATGACGAGATATCTCGTCCTTGCCAAATTGGTGTGGTTTCGATGGACGTCATATCTCGTCATTTCCAAACCTGGTCTGATCTTGATGGACCACATATCTCGTGGAAGCCACTTGGATGGTAAGGGTACTTCGATAGTTCGGCAACATCTTGATCGCGCGATATCTCGTCATTACCAAATTTCTACCGCATATCTCGTTAAAACCACTTGGAAGGTATAGGTACTTTGACTCAGACTGTAAGTTTAGATACAGGAAACGGAGAGAGGGGAATAAAAATGACTAACGTAATGTGGTTTGGTTTGGCTTTGTTATAGCGTTAAGAGTAACATCTGGCCAAGCAGTTCCAAATAATTATTTCTTGTAAAACACTATGATTAAGATAAAATAAATATTTGAGTATAGTTTTTTCTGAGCAGTGAATAGGTCAAAGATTTATTTTATAGGCTTTTTTCAGGGGTACGTGGTTTGTCCCAGTTGGTAGATCAGCGAATTTGACACTGAAATGCTTCAAGTTTAAAACTCGATTCATCCAAGACCATCGTGGACGTGGGTGATGGTGCACCTTAATTTTGTTGTGGCCTAAGATGCACGCATGTTGTCTTGGTGTGGAAGTTTGGAGAGTGGGATGCTAGCTATGGTATTCTCGTCATCTGAACGCGGTTCAAAATTACGAGATGCTGTACTCGGAACTTTCCTTTGGGAATCGACTGTAACGTCTTGAGAGCATCCAGAATCATTTTCGAGAATCGTGGGAGCTCACAACGGGAATCGTTCCCCAAGTCCACCCCCTGGTCCGACTGCGGAAGTGACGACTGGAGGAGGCGGGCTGAGAAGAGACACTTTGGAACAGAGACTTTTTCTAGCCGCAGACGATTTGTAGAACTTTGATTCTTTAGGAGGCTGTATTGTATCGGTGATGGACATCGTCTTTAATTATAAAACTGTGGCTGTACAATTCTGTAAATATTAACTCTCAATATAAGTATTTTAAACAGGAAGTGGTTTTCTTTTTCATCGATACGGTACACGACCCTGAACCGTTGTTCATAGCCCGTTGTGTTGCTCCTGCGCAACGTAAATTCAAGTATCTACCTTTATCGGTATTCAAGTATCGATTTAAGGTACTATGACTCAGACTTTTAAAGATTTGGAACGGAGAGTTACGTTGCGTGGAGGTTTGGTTTAGCGTTTTAATGGCGCAAACAGTTATATGTGGTTAACGTAATGTGTGTTATATGTGGTTAACATCGGTTAATGTAAAAACGGTTATATGTGGTCAACCAGCATCAAATAATACTTCTAGGTAAAATACAGTAATTAAAATAAAATTAGTTTGACCTCTTCAGTAATACCAGAAAACACAATCCTCAGAATGTTATTTTATTGCCTATTTAAGGTAATTTGAGTAGATTGGTAGGTTAGTGGCAAGACACACGGAGATGGGAAAAGAAATGATTGTTAGGAAACGGTGGTTTGGTTTGACTTTTGTATGGTTCAAGGGGGTTATATCTGGTCAACCAGCGCCAAATATAGTTAATATACCGGAATTAATATAAAATTAATTTGACTTCTAATTAATTTGACTAATTTGACTTCCCTGGAAAAACACTATAATTAAAGAAATTTTATGGACTATTTGCAAAATTACCCGACGTTGCTAGTTTTGAATTAGTTAACTATTAATCGAACAATGATTGTTCAAAATCAGGAAAATATTTTTTTAACATCGTTTTAACTTTTTCATAGCTTTTACAAGTTACTTCGAACGCAAATATGTACATATGATATATACTATCACATACTATCCATTTATATTCATCACACTCCTGCTGTAAGACTCGTCATCTGACCGTGGTTCAAAATTACGTGGTGTTGTCCTCGGGTGTTTCCCTTAGGGGTTTTCATCCCGGAACCGTCGTCAACAGCCCGTTGTGTGACTCTAGTAAGACGTTAGTTAAAATCACCAAATTACCTGCTGTAAGACAAACTACTAAAGTTTTTTCCATGGTGACTACTTCAAGAGTTGATTTAGAAATACCTTTGTACTACAACGTACGTTTTTTTTTTTTGGGGGGGGGGGGCTACCCGTAATTTAACATAAACTACCTTATTTTTAATACATTTTTTCGAACTTTACGAGTTATTTAAAAAAAGAAGTTGCATATATTACTTAAAAAGGTTTTGTTTTTGTACACTTTATTTGTTATTTCAAGCAGAATTCTACAAAAAGTTACGTATTCACCAGACTTAAAAGAAAGTTTGTCGAAATATACATATACCGCCAAGACATTACCCACGTTCAGTGTTTATTGGCAAAAAATAAAAATAATTTATTAAAAAACTCCTAAATAATATATCTGCAATATGTAAAATATTGGAACACATAAAGAAACGAAATTAGGATCATCGAAAAAATACAGAATGAAAAACTTGCACTAATTTCTGTGTTTTATTAATAATCAAATGGTCGAAATGTTCAAAA